>KN835658.1:0-16777 GCA_000827255.1 Suillus luteus UH-Slu-Lm8-n1
AAGATTAGTCCCAAACGCAATCGTGCGCTCAAAAGGTGATAAAACAACGTATTTTGGCCATGGGTTGGGACGGTGTCGAGATTACTCTGCGCTTCATTACCGTCTGCCTTTTGAAAAGGTTCGTGATCGAAAACGTCTTTCTTGTGTACATATTTGTCATTATCTGGTGGAAGCGCTGTAGGGTTATCTGGTGGACTGGGATGCGCAAAAAGCTGTTTGGGACGGCGTGTTCTCGTCCGAGGTTCTGAACGTGCGTACCATTGTGGTTCCGGCTGGATGAACAACTGAATCTTCCCCCCAAGGTGGACACTGCTGAGTCCTCGTTACTCATCACAGAACCATACTTCAATCTACCAAATATTCAAGACGTTTACGACCAGTTTGTCTTCGAGGAATACGAGTTTCATTCCTATCACAGATGTACACGTAAGTTGCATCGTTCCGACCCCTCTTTGCATCAACTCAGCCTTTTTGTTTTAAGCGGCTGCTACGATCCCCTTTGGTCGTCTTTTTCAGCCAGGCGGACATTCACCACCCGAGTGCCTTGTTGTCATCGACTCGGGGTTCAGTTTCACGCATGTAGTACCCATCATTAACAATCACATACAATGGTATGCCGTCAAGAGGTGAGTGAGATGAATCGACCAGAAATAATCTCTTATATGGTTAGACTCGATGTAGGCGGCAAGTTACTGACTAACAAGCTCAAAGAACTCGTCTCATACCGCCAGTGGAATATGATGGATGAAACTTACATCATGAATCGTGCCAAGGAGACGTGCTGTTATGTGTCCACCAGATTCTTCGAAGACCTCGAAACCTGTCGGTAAGGATCATGTTTATTTAGCGAATGGCACAATTACCGAACCCCCCTGAAAAGCTCGAATCCCAAAAAGAATAGCATCGTTCGGGAGTATGTACTGCCAAATTTCTCAATCAATAGACATGGCCGCGTCAGGCTTCCCAACGAGGAGTTATCGGCCACTGATCAAGTCCTTCACATGGAAAATGAGCTATTTACAATTCCAGAGTTGCTGTTCCGTCCCGATGACATCGGTTTGTTCTAATTACTTTCCTGTACTGCACTGCCAAATCAACCAGCTTCTTCTTAGGCTTAGAACAATCAGGGCTGGCAGCAACGGTGGCTGCGTCTATCTCGCTCCTTCCGCATGACCTTCGAGGCATGTTTTGGGCGAATATTGGTCTGATCGGTGGTAGTACCAACTTCCCAGGATTTTACGAGCGATTGTAAGGACCCCCCTTATGCCATAACAAGTCAAGTAATAACTGCCCGCAGATCATCCGAATTATTGACACTCACCCCAGTCGAATATGATCTGCAGATATATCGATCCGAAGAGTGCGTCCGACATTCACTGATCATTTTCTATACACGATATCAGCGCTGTGATTGAGGCTTATCGCTCTGCGATTGCTTTTGTGAATGATCCTGTGTTTTCTGCGCATGTTGTTACGAGGGAGGAGTATCTTGAAGTCGGGAGTAATGCCTCGCGGAGGAAGTTCACTGGATGGCAGTCGTCGTCTGCACCCGGAGATGAAAGCACTCAGGAGTCAATGATTGAAGACCGAAGTCAGCCTAGCCGCAAGCCTAGCCGTGCACGAGCGCGCACGACCACTGCACCGGGTCGCCGCAGGTAGTGGCAGCGTTATTTGTGGTGCAATACATTCACACTCGATTCATAGCACCTCACTGATGTCAACTTTCCATATTCATTTGCATATCAATCATAGAATCCATAAACATGCATGTAACACACAACCTTCCAACCCGATTCAAGCTATCACTCCTCGTCAAGAGCACTGGATTCGTGATCTCTTGACATGCATCCCACGATGATACTAAAAAACACTTAGTCAGAACCCAGGAACAGACCAACATTACATCGCTAAAATAAGTCACACCTTTCAAGAGAGTCGACGTCTGTAGCGAAACACAGAGGTTCCTTTATGTCCGGATGGTTCCTAATGTCAAACCATATCTCGGCCGGTAGAGCGACAGGCGCTACCGAAAGCCTCGCTAGCGTGTCTCTGGTTTCGTCGTCCACATCGACGGTTTCCAATAGGCTGTAATCTTTTCCCGCCTTATCCTCGAAGCGCTCAAAATCTTCGTTGCGAAGTTCGAATACCAGCGAGGATGGGTTGGTCCGGCGGACGCGAAGGCGAACGCCGAGCGTCGTCCATTGTTTGTAGTCAATCCACGGGAACAAAATGCCCGTGTGGAGTGCAGAACTATCTTCCGATGCAGTGCTGCTGACTGGAAAAATAGGGACGAAGTGATCTGCAACCACCGAAAGCTCTGGCGTATATTTGGACACAAAGTGCACGATCACGTCTTCGTCTGTACTGCCCTCGTCTTCATTCCATCGCGCGAACGTCGAAGTCACAAGCCCTAGATAACGTCCAGGAGTGTACTGGCAGATTTTGCGATAGTCTGCAGAGTCTTCTGGATATTGTTCGGCAAGTTCTGCTGTTGATAACGCGAACACGATGAATGTTCCTGGGCGTATTTTTGTGCTAGTTTGGTTTTGGGGAGGGAATATGTTAAAGGATGCTGTGAGGGGATCCGCTGATAGGCTCTCGATGGTGTTGTACCGCCGCGCGTCAAATGTCCCGTACGTATCGGTACTAGATGGTATCCAGCATGTGTCTGAAGGAGACAGTGGCAATAAAGATTCAAGGCGTGGCATATTGATGGACAGGTGGTGAAGGTTAGTCTGATACACTCTACAGTGCTACCGCTCTAAATTATATAGGTTTTCGGAGATCAAAGTGTTGTGGAATGTGGGCTGTGGCCCAAGCGTTGTGGACGGTTTTCTGAACAATAGCGCAAATGCTTATTGGTGGCTTGCCAGCTTGTCTCAGTTTCTAATTGGCTGTTTGTTTGTGGATTTAGCGCCACAAGTGGTTGGTGAGCACCCCTGCAAGCGGCCCGACGCTTGACTATGCTACTTTGAGCGGTGTGTATTAGCTTTGTCGAGACCCACAAGTCTGGGCTTGCTCGCTGACTGTAACAGCGGTGTTCCTATGATCCACAAGTGTATTATTACTCCTATCATGGGGACAAGATAGCGGGTGGGCGTGCTATTTCATTGTTTTCGCGGCTTTGCAATCTCCACTCGCAGATATCTCGGCTCAACCACTAATAAAATGAAATCAATACATTTGCCTCGTGTTTTTTGGAGAGACTGCGCATGATCAATTATCACTATCGCAGATCATGGCCTCGCCCCCCTTTATTTCGTCACCAGGTGCTTGTCGATGCTCCCCCGGATTTCTGGATCACGGTAGATCTGCGCCCATTAAACACCACGGGGACCATCGACTATTTCAATTACGTATATGCTTCTCTTGGCCGCGTTCGATGTGACGCCCACGTCCAATGACGAGGTCATCGGCGCTTGAGGTGCGCATGTTTTTAGGTCCAACGCCTTTCTTCGAATCCAGATTACGATAAGTAGCCATCAAATGTCGATCGGGGACTTGGGTACACGTTTTACCCCATCATGTTCCTCATTTCCCGTTCCAATGAGAACTTTCCAACTCGCTATTCATGGCCAACAATCAGCTTTCCTCGATCGCACGAGATATCAAATAGAGAAACGCTTCGAAGCTTCGGAATCACAGATCTTGGACCTGTCACAAATGTACTTTGGAATACAATTTGTGCGCAAGATGAAGGAGTTATGGATGCACTGAGAAGCCAGTACTTGATGTCACATTTCCAGACCCGGGTTTTTCTTCATGTCTGCGAATTTACGCTTCCATACCACTTTACATGAATATCCCGACAGTGTGATACAGCTACAAGGACTCCTTTCTCGGCAGAAACAGCATCATCTGATACGACTCTCTAAGCCCTCGTCAAATTTGGGAGTATTGCCAGGTCATGGTAGAAGGCACAACAAGAGTCACATCTCGAACCGTGAAAGGGGGTGGGCTACTCAGGCGATTAAGCGTATCTTTCAGCTGGTCAGAGCGCTTACCTTGGCGAGAGCTTCCGGGGGTTCTGACGATTATCCCAATGTCACACAAACATAGAATGGAGTACTTGCACGAAGCAGGTAGCGCTCTCAATAGATTTAGAACCTTGAGTGAATTCTATCAATCAAAGAACTGAGGGAAAGGATCAATGATCAGTGTAGGGTCCACACTGTGGTCGCTTCGTACCTGCATTTCTCCTCCACTTCAAACATGAACAACTACATCTGACGGTCCAAATGACATTTGTAAGCATAGACCAGTGTCAAAAATAAATAAATGCAATTATTTTGCATACAATGAGTCTACGACCACGCTTTCTTGCTCCAGAGTCCCGATCGCTGCACCATGCTTGTTCTAAAAAACGGAAGGTATCATTTGGTATGCTTCGAGGGCAGATTCGTGTTTTTAGACTTCTGCTTGGCGAGCCCAGTCGATAACCTCGATGATGCGACTTGGAAATCCTTGAGTGGGTCTTCATGCGAGTCTGAAGATCCCTATAGCAAGCGACAAATCAGCCTGGCAGCAGGGTCGCGTAAAATCCATTAATATGGCAAATAGGCCTCCTGCAGTCGCATATAGCTGAAATAACTATCTGAGTGTAGTGAAGGCAAAGCCCCCAGCGTTTCTTGCCAGAGATTAGTGGCCTCCTCGACATCTTTATTCTCCAAGTTTGCGTGCAACGAGAGCAGAGCGCCGAGCTCAAATTGAAAAGAGTTTTATGGCGCTCTAGATGGTCAAGCCGCACTAACCGAACAGGACGCCATCATGACCAGTATGTCCCTCGGGGCGCAGAGAAACTGCTACGCGATGAAGGTGAACGCTCTCGTCGATATCATCAATGCAAGTGCTTTTGGACGGTGTTGTTGGCCGATAGGGCAGAGCTCGACCGCGTTTCGTCGAAGGTGGATGCCTTCATCGGATGCGTCAATCGGTGATTGTTGATCACGTCACCAACCGCACTGTCTGCACCAATACGAAGGCAGGTGCCCTTTAGACAGAGGGGCAGTATCTTGCAGCACAGCTACGCGGATTCGTGAATGTAGACGGCAGTAGACTCCTTGTTGCAGCGCTAGTTCAATGCTGCAATGAGACTAAAGAGGGATGATACGTGGTCGGGATGACCCTACGGACGCAACGCAAGGGCTTCGAGGAGAGGGAAATGGTGGTAACGATGTCTTGAAGATGGTTTTGAATATAGCCTGCAAGGCGGGGAAACGCGTGGTTGGTGAGAGCTGCAGCATGATCAGGATGGCCGATCAGACACTGGTCCAGACCCAACTAAAAACGCTGCACAGCATCATTCAGGTGAAGCATCGGATTGGTAAACTATGTATAGGTCACTTGGTCTTCTGAAGCGCATCGAAATTCGTTTCGCTGGGAACATCGCGTTTTCGAGGACGTCTCGTTTATCGGATTACTGGCGATTGAGGACGGGTTTGGGCCGGTTAGAGTGGCTTCGAAGCGCATGCCCGCTGGCATCTACATATCCATTAATCTATACTCCTTGAGATGCTGGAAATTGGCCATCAGTGTCTCATTATCTGATGAATCTGTAGAATGGGGGGATACTGTGACTTTGCGAAGTCCATGCGGACATTCTGACGTGATGCGAGAACTGATCTTTGAATTATAGATCATCGCAGGCGTCACCTGCATTATCGGTGAAAATCAAGGCGTCCTAGTATGAGGCATATCGAATGCTAAGCAATGGAGAAGCCATCGGGAAACTTCAAACGTCGTAGTATGAGCTACTCAATCATGGAGATGAGCCATTCGGTGAGCAACTTACATACTTCTCATTCATGCACATCTACTAACATCCTGTAGATCTATTCTTACCATCTGTGCGCGGAGCCCACCCTTCCCTCACGCTGAAGGCTGCCGTTGTACATGCTTGTGACGATCAGGACAGCGCACTGTCACGGTTTGATGTTAGTGACACCGGCTTCTGCTGACGGAACACCAACTGTAGTCTCTCGTAAATTATCTGTTTTCCTAACTTGCCCCGCTTTTCTTCTCGTACTTGTTGATGACAGTTTTTTAAGTTGTGTGCTCGCACATCTTTGGATTGAATGTTTTGATGATGACTCCTCCACAAAAGGAATTGAAGAATACATTTCCGGAGTTTGAACCTGTGCTGTCACGGTGTCCTCAGTCGATGACAGGGAGTGGATATAAAACAGACAACCGTGCGCGCACCCCTACCTACTTGCTGCACAGTAATCTCTCTCTACAAGACGACACAGAGTTTCTTCAAGTTTTCGACTAGCATTTCCATGACGCTGATTTCGCGGCCTCAGGTTGTCTGCTACCTACTCCAGGCGTTACCAAGTTGAACCGCTTTCCTTTCGACAGCTTACACGTCAAAAAGTCAGCTAGAGTCTTTTGAGGACGAACTTCATGGCCAGGGCTACGGTCATCTACATCTCCCAATTCGATCAAAATTCGACTGCAAATTTTCCAGCACAAGTTCCAAAAGCTTCGAGTTCCATAGATGCGACCAATTATAACAATAACGATGTTCTAAGCCTTCTACTGTCAACCTTTCCGGTGGAAAGAGCCTGGCGGACGATCTATAGGTGACCTGTATTGTGAATGGATTGATTATCCCGCTGACACGGCGATCTCAAGAAGCTCTCGAACGGCCTTGGAAAAACTTGAGTCCTGATATCCCCGACAGCAAGCTCAGTTCGTACAATAATAAACTCACTGCAGTCAATCAGGATCCAGATCCGATTCAAGCGCTTTCAGTAGATCATGATCATATTAGATGATCATATTTCCACATGGGACGGCCTCACAATATTGCACATCTACCGAGACTTCGCCACACACTAATTCCAATCCCGTAAATGTTCCCGCCTTCTCGCAGGATCACAGGATCCCAGGTCATTGCCGCTAGTCCAAATTCATCGTGATGCCTAGCTAATAAGGTTTGTGGAACAAGTTGAATGGATATATTTTGACTAGTCTCGCAGTTGTATTTTCTGTTGCAGTGCTACATGATCGGGGTGAGCAAGGTAGTAGTTGATGTTCCCATATTATTTTCTAGCGCTGGCATACGGACAAAATGGAGACGTTGACATGAACATATTGGTAAACTAACTCACGAATCGAATGCGGAGATGCTAAACCTTGCTCAAGTTGCTAAACAGCCAGTCTCATCTACTTCATATATCATTCAAGATCGTCCAGAACTTTCTAAGACTCCTTGAGCTACTGTCCATTCTGTGGATGAGCTACGTAATTAAACACCTTTCGTCGTGTCTTCTATTAGTCATGCAGACCTTCAAGACCTTTCAAGACTAGGCTGGCAATTATTAAATCTCGCTCTTTGACGACGATCACACAGCATTTCCTGAATTTGGCCGGCCGCGAACACAAGAAGCTCTCGAGAGCAGCATTGGGAACAATCACTGATGGGCCAAACGGGTTTTTGAAATGCAGTATTTATATCGCGCCCACAACAAATTCATTCAAGTACTCAAGATCGCCACTCACTGACCTCACTCCCCTTCACTCCCCTTCAATATGACCCTAATCTCAAATGATCCTAGTTGGTGGCCGTTGATCGAATTTGATCGCGTTGAAAGCTATTTTGCAGGTTCGTGAAGCAAGCCGGTTGATGTTGACTTTATCATTGACCTTTTAGTGATTGGTCCTGCAGTTGCGTCCACTGTTGCGGTGATATACGACTGGGGTGAGCAAGACACGGGTTAATAAATACTGAGGAAGCTCCTGAAGTTTCTATGCTACTCCCCAAGCACTCACGTTTGAACAGGAGGTAGGCGATGTCATTGCTAGAGCGGCCATCTCACTGCCAATATTTTTATAGATTGAACTGGTCTGGGTGAGAACAGTACTATCTTAGAAGGACAACCAAATAATTCGCGTTGTGAATTCGACATAGAAGCGACGCTGGTCCCTCATGAGTGTTCTATATCTCGGTGTACGTACCCTACTAAGTTACAATTAACAATTGCGTTTACCTTAAGACAATCTAGTTGCGCTATGGTGGGATATTATTCTCTGTGTATGTTTACAAGGCAAACATGTTAGTACTGTGCTAATGAGCCATCTCTCGTAACCAGCATCGATGTGCCGGGTGTGTCTCTCCCACTCTTCGTTTCTTCTGACATGTACTAAACTGTAATATGTAGCAAGTATCACGACACTCTCCGTAACAGATGCTGTAAGTAATCTGAGCAATGCGTGTCATTACCGTCCAACTCACGGTTCTCCCATGTAGGGGTGAGCGATATTCTCTACATTGTTGTTGGTTGGTTGGTTAAATGTAACATTCGAACAGTTGTGAGATTAGACTTAGTCCCCAGTAACGCTCATTACTGATTGTGCCTTTCAGGCATTGTTTTTGATTTCGAAGTTATGTGGATATTTACCATCGTAAACATCATCTTGGGCGGTGAGCTATCTAGCCTTAGTGCGTCGCTATTGTTGTGAGCTTGGCTGAAATATCATGCAAGTGATCATGATCGCTCGGCTGCACGCCATGTATCAACGATCGAGAAAAATGCTCATCTTTCTCGTTGTATTCTTCCTTGCCGTGACGATTACCAGTGTAATAATCACGGTAATACAAAGCTCGCATTCTTGGGACGGTAAGCTTTGGTGATGCCATGAAGAACTTCAGAGAGTAAGGCTCACAAGACAAATAACAGAGGAGGTCGTCCTTTCCGGCACCTATCAGTGCAATTACGAGGGACACAGCTTTCTTCTATCAGCCATCACTTGGATACTTGGCTCTGTATGGGAAACTCTTGCTTTGTATCTTGCAGTCCGGATTGCTATAAAGCATTTCCGTAAACGACTATCGACAGGATCGGTTATTGAGGACTGTTTTACGGTGTTAATAAAAAGTCATGTATTCTACTTTGCAAGATGAGCTTGTTGTTTGAGTGACTCATCTTCTGAACGCTGAAGCTATGTTCGCGCGTTCTAGCTTTGCTGCCGTTGCTTCCTTCCGCATTAGCTATCTCTCTCCAAAGCTGCCGGTGCGCTCATCCATTGCTGACTCGGATGCATCTGACCGCTCCTCAAATGTACAGAACGGAGATTCCACGGGAGCTGAGCTTTATTACGGTATCTCGCTATTCTTCTCGCTCTTGCAGATGTTTTTGCTGGGACCACGCCTCGTCCTTAGCGTTAGAGAACATGGCGCTAAGCTCGTGGCTGATTCTGACGAAATGACTACAATTGCTTTCGAGCAGGCACTCGTGTCGACTTGTGACAGTGTGTACTATGGGAAATTTGCTTCATGACATTGTCATCTTGGCATCGGTATATTGCAGGGAGGTTGATAATACAGTTAAGATTTCAGAGTTTCGTCATGGTAGTGATGAATATGTTTTCTACACCATGTTCGAGAAATAGCTTTACCGTACGTTTGGGTTTCACAATACGTATAACTATAGTAAATTGTAACTGGCCAGGGCCGCCAGGCGCCCGGATCGACATCCCTAATCGGTGAAGCAGCACATCTTATCTTCAGTACTAAATCACTTACAAGCTCGTATACACCACTTCAGTCCTCCCGCGAGTTTATTTGAGGTTTCCAAACCTGAATCAATGCAAGATGTGACTGATGTGAGCCTCGTAGAGAATGTCATGAGCGAAAATCGGCGTTGAAGGGGACACGAGTGTCAGAGCATCTGCAACTGGAGAGAGTCGTACTTGGCAGTGCACGAAGACAAAATCCAAACGTAATGGTAAATGAAACGATGCATAACAAGTCACCGTTACCGATTCGTGACACCTATATCCGCCCAGCACGTATTCACGAGGCTGTTTCGTACGACTGATATCACTCTTGGTCTCCAAAGGATTCCCGCTGGCTTCCCGTGACAGCAAAGGCTAACAGTGCTGAATGTCAGACAAGCAACAAACCTGTGCACGTAGACCAGGCTGCGGTGCATGTCTGATTGGCCTTGCCGACATATAAATCAGGTTTGCATTCACATACTGTGTTAAATATAAACGACTTCTTCAAGGGAAAATTGATTGAACCAACAAACGTTTTCGACACATCCAAACTTGTCGGAACTTTGTCCAAGAACGAACAATAAACACGACTCGATTGCGAAAAGCGACGCATCAATAATACAACATGGCGTGATTTCGTTCCTGTTTCATTTTTTTCCCTTGCCCTGCTCGGAAGCTTACAGCTTGCTAGAGGAAAGACCCTCCGTGAACCTCTTTTCAGCCTCCTCAAAGTTGATAACGCTCCAGATAGCATTCAGGTACTGTAGATGTAATCAATGAAGTGTATCTCAGTCCAACGAAAAATGATAACTCACATCAACCTTAACGTTGAGGTACTGGAGGTAGAAAGCATGCTCCCAGATGTCGACCCCGATGATAGGGACGTGAGTCAGAAGTGGGTCCTGGTTTGCGGTCGTGACAACCTCGAGGCGCTTGGTCGAGGGGTTCAAACCCTGAGGGTACAGCGCCGTGAGCACTACATCAGTCTGTTTTATAAAATAAGAAACTTACGAGCCAGCCCCATCCGGAACCTTGAATACCAGCGGTGGTGGCGTTGAACTCCTTCTTGAGCGCATCGAGAGACCCAAAGGACTGCACGATGGCATCACTGAGGGGACCAGGCTGCAGGGAACCACCGTTACCCTTGCCCTCACTGGAGGCAGGCGCGAGGTTCTTCCAGAAGAGAGAGTGGTTGATGTGACCTAAAAAGTGTGTAATGAATAACGTGAGATTACAATCGATGACGAGCGATAAGATAAAAACTCCAATGACGCGATCGTCTAGCGCCTGAATAAGTATGAAGACTTACCACCACCGTTGAACTTGAGTGCTGCCTGGAGGGCGATGCGCTGCCTGGGGGTGGTGCTTTGTGCGTAGCTAGCCTCGGCAGCATTGAGGGCGTTCACATATGTTTGATGGTGCTTTTTGTGGTGAAGCTCCATGATCTGCCTCGAGATGAAAGGCTCGAGAGCATCATAGGCGTATGGGAGATCAGGTAGAGTGTGGGCGGCCATGATCGCTTGGACGTGTATCAGAGACGGTGGTGGTGAAATCAAGAGAGTGGGAATCCAATAGGAGACTGATATCATCCATTTATCTCAGTTGTCGTTTGTTTATCAACGTTTCAACGCCGGCGCGCCGCATACGTACTAGCGGGCACCGCTAGCCCACGCTGTGACTCGGAAAATGATAACGAGTGAATTCGAGTGACTATAGCATTACATACATATGCAGTGTTACACAAAAGTACAGAAACCATAGGCCAGGATATATATTCCGATACTTGTAGTAATAGTACATACAGCATTTAATCAATAATCAGATAGTGGGAGGACTTTCCCTACAAGTCGGGGTCAATCAGTGCTGACAAAAGATAGAACGAGGACATTCAGACACACCAATATTCGCATATGGACTTCTCTTTCGGCGTCCGAGCAAATCGATATCACCACTGTCAAAGAACGAATACCCGGCTAAGGATGAGAGTATCAGTAAGCTTACGAAAAGCTGCACATGACTGATTGACTCACGCATGGTGTCCTCGTAGTCGCTCCCCGATTCGTCTGACCCGTAACCGTGGCCGTTGATCGGCCGACCTGTCTTGGAGTCACGGAGGATACCAGCGTGATCAACAAATGGTGCAGGGCGTTCGTTTGCGGAGCGGTGTAGCTGAATTAGGATCCTTTGGACTTCTAACAGATATCCCTGAAGGGTATCCAGGAATCGGCGCGTCTGTAGATGCTTCGATGAAGCAACACTGTTGGCGCATTCGTCAGTGTCAATGATAAGTCAAATAAAAACTGAGACGTACACGCTAATCCCATTCTCTTTGATGATATACCCAATGCCATACCCATCAGCTGCAACAGGCCCAAATCCGAACAGACGTAATGCAGGATTTCCGCAGTTTGAAGTGGACAAGATAGAGGTACTTAGAAGATTCCAGCCTGGGTCAGCGAAGATTGATGGGAGAACGTTCTTTTGAATGCTTCCGTTCGGGATTGGGTCATCAGGAGATGGATCAAGGTTTCCTGTCACCTGGCGTTGATGTAAGCAGTATAATGCATACAGGTGTCTGCCAGACGCCATCAGTATTGAAATATGGGTACAGTCAACAGGAAAACTGACCGGTCTTGGCCCAAGCCCTGGCTGCACTCCTTTGTGAGTTGTACGTGTCGCTCGCAGGCCTTGTGCAATTTACGGATCTTGTCATGAGGTAAACACTCTGAGAAAAATGTCTAGATAGACGGATGGAAATCAGCGAGGAAGTACAAGATGATCAGGTGGGCGCTGACCTTAGTGAAGTCGACGCTCTCTGGTTGCACTGTCCGAATCGCTTCAGTCCTCCCGTGAAGGAAGGCCTTCGTCATTGCTGGTTCATAAGTACACTCCGTTCTCCCTATTAAAAAGTCAGCATTAAGGTGTCAGGATCGAATCTCTGAAGAGCGCATCCTGACCATAGAGTCCGAAGTATGCCGCCTGGAAAGCCATCTGCACGAACGCATCGGGGCTGAACCCATGACTCGTGATGAAATTCTTTCCATAACCTTTGAACTCGAGCGCCTGGCAATCATTCTGACATATAAGGTCGCTCAGTCGCGTCTCAGCATACCGAATGCCGCCTCTAATTGAAGGAGTCAGGGTCCACATGAGTTTAGAGGGCGAAGTATCGTATGAGAAACTTTCAGAGGATATGGGCAATTTGCCGTTTGCCGTCGACTTGGGAGGTTTGTAGGATTTGGCATGTGGAGAAAGGGATGCGTGGAATAATGTGGGTGCGGAGGGATTGATGGAACGAGCAAGCAGCATAAGACCTTCAGTGAAGACATCAGCGGCAAACCTGATGGTAATATGAGCGCATAAGAAAACATGTTGGAGGCGGCTGGGATGTACCTCAAAACCGTATGACCGTCAACGCCTGTATGTTCGAAATTGATGCCAGCAGCACCATCCGCACATACAATGATTTGTAACTTGAATCGAATAACGTATTAGATCAGATACTAGCAAACATCGTAAACGCTGACTCACTTTGTCATACCACCGATTAGTGCACGTGCCAACCTGCACACCTTCCTGCAGGTCATAAGTTCCGCAGAGGAAATTACTGCATAGAGCAGCAAGGTCTTCTCCCTTTTCGCCGTTTCGAGCGAGCGCACCGACGCCATCGCGACCTGGGGCTGCATCATCCAAACAGACCACGAACAACGCGTCATCGACCAGGCGCAAGCAAGCTGCATTGGTCTTGTCCTCGGCGAGTTCATGTCGAAGGGAAGACCAAGTCTTCCGGTTCTCAGTGGTGAGAACACCAATAGCCGTACGAGCAACCTGTATGAACCATAGTTAGAGGAAGTAGATAAGTGTTGGTCGATAAGTCCTGACCTCAGTGATTGGAGTCTTATCAGCGTCCTTGCAGATGGCTTGGAGGTTGCGAAGAACCTCACGCTCGGTTAATAGTGGTCGGTGATCCTCGTCAAGGGCATCAAACCAATCTAGTAAGATATATGAGTAGCCGAATGCACAGGCAAGCTATCAGTCAAACTTACAGAACTGTCCTCTCCGTAAAACGACTATGTGACGAGCTGCATCATTCACAAGCATTTTGCAGCCACGCTAATCAAACGGATTCAATTGAGTTCAGATATGATTTTGTGAGACATACCTCCGTTGGTATACGGGCAGTCCCAAACAATCTACTATACTGATCCATATCTAGCGCGCGACCACGTACAGCATCGGGGTCAAGTAGACCTTGACGGAGATCATGAATAAAGCCTAGGGATGATATGATAAGAGCTGTAGCGCGGGGTAGCTGAGAGCCACGATCCGGCGTAGGATCATTCCTGCCGGAAATGGATTTAAGGAGGATGTTAAATGGTAAATGAAAATCACATGAAACGCACTCAAGGACAAAAAACGGGTTGAGAGCAAGTACGACAGGATCGCTATGTGAGAGGTAGCTTTCATACCTACCCGCAAGGATGAGATATGCATGATTAGAAGGAGTACATTGAGGCGGAAGAAGATAAGCTCACCAGAAGTCCTCGATATAGCTGCAAGCAGCGAAACGGTGGGCAAGATCCGGAAAGCCATGATGAAGAAGCAGCGCGATTAGCGATAGACTAAACTCACCTCGCTTTATCTCGAGCCCACCCATTCAATCTCTCCTGTAGAGCGGGACCCTCCCCATCTAAGAACGCTTGAACAGCATGCTGAGTGGCAGCATGTTCCTTGTCATCCTGGAGACCTCGAAGAGCGATCAAGTAGCGTTTGCAAGTGTCCTCGAGAGATGGAACTGGGAGCTTTGGTAGGGTATGCTGATTCGCAAATGTACGTCCAGGGGGTAGAGTTGCTGGGCGGAAGGTTGGAGTTGGAGTTGCCATGAAATTGACAGTGGCAAAGGAAGGAGGGAGCAGAGACCGCTAATGAGTCATTTGCCAAGCTTAAGCTTCGTTCCCTTTGTAGTTTCTCGAGTGAACATATCGGATCAAGCTTTGATTTTGAAAGTGCGGAGCTAGCTGGAACAGCTCGGTGACTGGGCCCGGGTGATGAGCCAAGGACTTACTAATTCCTTTAGCTTCAATTATTTGGCATGGCCGGGACTTACAGCGGGCTATCTCAGTCTGCGCTCAAACTCCATCTGATACATATACGGGTATCTCAGCGCTTGGACGACACATGTCATATGTATCTTAAGGTACCGGTTTTCAACAAGCCAGGGTACACATCATTCTGTGCAGCCCTCTGTCCCAAAATGCTGCGGCAAAATCACATTCAATCTGTAGCAACGAGTGGGCGTCTGTAAGCACGAACTAATCTGGACTACTCTGCTTTCAAACCGAGATGCCGCTCGCACTCATGTAGTCGCCCACACACTTGTTTTACCATGTCATCACTCACATTCGCCACCGAAAATCTAATCCAACGATCCCAATCAGTCTTCGACTGACCGAGTGACTCGAGGTCAAACCCAGCTCTATCATCGCAGAAGAACTGCATGGGAAGGGCCAGAACGCCGAGTTCTTCCGCAAGTCGTTGGCATAATGTGATTGCAGGGATCCCAACAAAAGGATGCTTTACAAAGGCGAAATAACCGCCTTGCGATCCGATCGTCCAATCGGGAGGGAGATGTATGCGGAAGATATCGTGACGTATTTTAAGCGACTGAGCACTGGCTTGGATTGACTGACGCAATATAGATAGCAAGCCTGGAGAAGCCAGAGCTAATTGTGGAGGGCATGGCGCACATATTTGTAGGCAATCGAGTGTGGTGGTGACGTGTTTCAAGAGGTCGGGTGACGCTGCAATCAAACCCAGCCGATGTCCAGGGAAGCAGTAAGACTTGGAAAAAGAGAAGAGGTGGATGACGTTTGATCTCCATGACGAAGAGGACTTCGACATCTCAGTTTGAGATGGAGCGAAAAGGGTATGCGGGGGCATGGTGTCCACAAAATCCCGATAAGTCTCGTCGAGGACGAGAGCAATCTTGTGTTTCTGTGCGAGCTCGGCGAACTTTGAAATCAAGTCTGAAGAGTAAATTGCACCTGTCTACATGGTGGTTATGAGTGAATGCACGACAAACGGAAAGGAACGAACTGGGTTGTTTGGAGTCACGAGCGCAATTGCTTTTGTTCGTGAGTTGATTAACTTCTCACAGTCGCTTGTCGAAGGAAGGAAGCCTTCATTAGCGCAGGTATATAGTGGTACTGTTTTGATCCCAAGAAGATTTAAGCTCATTCTGTGCAGGTGATCAGGCAAAGGAGAGCAGACTCCGCGAATGAACTACCATACTGATGGTTGAAATACCTATACGACGTCGTTTGAGCGGTTTGAGCGGGGCCACAAAGAAGAGACAACAAACGCACCATGGAACTGGCAGAATAATCTCGTCTCCTGGATCAGCGAGACACATGACAGTCGCAACGAATGCCATATTGCAGCCAGCCGTGATAGCAATGTCGTCCTGGGTAACGTCCATTTCTTCTCCGTATACTGTTTTCATCTCCTTCGCAAAGGCTGAACGGAGGGTAGATTCGCCAAGAACATGGCAGTACCCTGATGATCCCGGAGAAGACGACGAGTGTGATAAAGCCTCGAGAAGGACTTTGGATGGAGGAGTTCCTGGAACACCTTGCGACATATCAAGCAAGGGCCGTGTTGTTGTCGGCTTATAGCCTGCTAACCATGATTTTGCGTGTGGAATACTGCGGCATGTCTTTGATCAGATTTTTTGTGAACATGAAGCTTATGATGCAAGTACGCACGGAGGTGATATTGTGCTCAGCACTCCACGTGACAGCCGAAAGGACAACGACGACAGCATTAGCAACGATTTATCGTGTGGCTGAACTCCACCAACGTTCCCACTTTTTGGTGCAGTGAATAGGAATATAGGTGCGAGGGGGACGTCAAGGTGAGCATGGGAAGAACAATTAATTAAATGGGCAATCAAACTTACCACCCTCCTTTATGGCGCTCCGTTCCATATTCACCACCAGCAACATCGATGCAATCGTACTCATCATCGGACATTAATTAGATGAGCCAGCGCACATTCCGACTTCGGTGTTTTTGATTCTCCTTCCAAGTAAACTATCCCAAATATCTCTCTGCCGACTCCCAAGTCCTTCTGCCAGCTGTGGAATTTTAGGGCTTGCCATCGATACTTCTGTCGCAGATTAGGACTTGTTGTGCTATACACGGGATTTTCTCCAGGCGTTCTTCTAGTCAAATTTATAGGGTCATAACAGAAATAGGTTTCAAACTTGTGAAAAAA
>KN835659.1:0-16707 GCA_000827255.1 Suillus luteus UH-Slu-Lm8-n1
TTCCGAAATGTGGGGCACGTACTCGGGTAAGGGGCACAGCGCACAAGCTGAGGCCAAGTCATTCCTTCCTAATCCGACCCTCCGGCATGGTCTCTAACAACGAGATTGGTGATGTGAATACCCAGGAACAAATTCTTGGTTTGCTGTCTCAAAAGAAGGACGCTCCTTCTTCTCAGCACTCTGAGCTGCCGGCAAATGTCCATATCATCATCATTTCCCATCCGCTTCAAGATATTTGCGATACTCTGGATGCATCACACGTTCACCGCATCTCCATGGATAATATCCTGCATGTGTCCACACACAACGACATTCAGTTATAAATTTCCATCAGGCTCGCAGGGCTGCGCAATTTCTTCAATGATGCAAACTTCAAGACGCTTGCCGAGAAATCTGATGGCCTGTTTAAATGGGCTCGTCTTGCTTGCGAGCATTTCAAAAGCACAGACAGACTTGGTGAGGGTCCAATGACTCTGTTCAACGCTGTAGTTGCTGGGACATCTGAAAAAGGAATGCGTCTGTTGGATATTATGTATGCCCGCATTTTGGGAGACATAATGCTGGAGGACAATCGCAGGGAATCTATCCCCTTGTTTTGCTCTGTAATGGGGCAAATCCTTGCCTCGTAGGAACCACTTCCTGTGCCTGTGTTGACGGCTATGTGACTACATTTTCCTGATTGGCACAGCAGTTCCGACGCGGAAGGTGTCATTAAGTCCCTAGGCTCACTTGTCACCGCTATCACGGATCCTCAAGGTCCCATATGTCCCCTCCATGCGTCTTTCAACGACTTCCTCACAGACAAATCACGGAGCCAGGATTTCTTCGTTGGTACGTCATCGGTACAGAGCGATCTTGCCTTTGCCACGCTTCGAGTCATGGACTCAGAGTGCGGGCTTCGCTTCAACATCTGCTCCCTGGAGAATTCTCGCTTGCCCAACTCGTCTGTCCTAACTTGGAAAAGGCAGTGAAGGAATCTATTTCGGTTGAGCTATCACACTCGTGTCGATTCTGGGGGACTCATGTCGGCTCTGCATCCTTCAAACCATCACTCAGTCTGACGCTTGTGCGCAGCATTCCTCCCTCACTGACCCTCAGAGGGCTTCCAACGCAGCAGGCACTCTTCCTGAGATGTTTTCTCAAACCCAGATGCCATCTGTGTGTCCAGGTGTCTCATGCCACCTTATGTGGTCGTTATTACCAATTTTGGCACCAGAGAGCGCGGTTCAACCTCTCCCCTGGGTCGTACCACTTTGGCTACCTCAACCAGAATCAGTTTGACTGGCATTAGCAGGGGTGCTAGTGAGGCATTGCCGGCGAGGCCCTTCTCCGAAATGGCATTGCAAACACAGAGGAACCCAAGGATTGTTGAGCTGATTTGCCAGCCCAAACATCTGCAAATCAACCATCTCACACAAGATTCCTTCAGAAATGGACAATTCTGTATTTGCAGTTCAATCCGAGTTAATGAACTTTCAATGCAACTTTCAATTACAGTACCAATGGGCTCATTCCGCAGACCTCTTTAGATGGGCTTGCGACCGTTTCCCAAATTTTCAACATCACATTCATGGTATGGACAGTCAGGTTACTGTTTATGGCACTGCTGCTGGCCCGAGCAATGTGAGATATCAGTTGTTGTCCAAATAGTACCCGCTGATCACACCCGCAGGTCACTTGACTGAACGAAGGTATACAAACCCTTCAAGTAGAAATGTCACTGCCAAACACAGGAAAGCTCAACATCATCAAATCTATCAATCTCGAATAGCTATCTCTCATGTTCACCGAAGCCACGGCATACAACCCAATGACAGGCAGCAACCTAACCACTGCTGCGTTCACTCTCCAATTCGCTTTTCCGGTCGATATCACAGCACTTGTGCAGAATATCACTACTTGGTATGATGGCCAGTCTTTTGCTGAACTAGTTATCCCATGGGGACCCAGCACGACCGACGTGCAGAATCGGATTATTTATTTGGCATTTAGCAATGTTCCGTTTGCCGTGTATCCAGACCAGCATGCAACTTTCCAGAATGCTGCTACGACGTTGAGGTCTTCGCAGACGTCGGCGTTGGCGGGCACTGCGAACACTGATGCGTCTACGGCTGTTGGGGTGTTGTCTTTAGTGGATATGGAGTTTTTTGTGCAGTCTGCGATTGCGGGGCTGCAAGGGCTCAAGGCGAAACCTGTGCCTGTTGCTAATTTGGATGTTAACCATGGGTATGAGAATTATTTGTTGATTACAGTTGATATGTCGCTTTTTAACCCGAGGTATGTGAGATCTGTTATGCAGACGAGTTCGATGTTTAAATGCCTCTTTGCTCGCTTGTAGCAACCTGACAATTGGCGGGCGCCACTGTACTTTTGATTTTTGCTGCTGTTGATGTTTGCTCTCAGGCACTGGCGATGTCTCATTTGCATTGCTGTTCAAGTAAGCATCTTCTTAGATTCCGGTGAAATACACACTGACTGGCTGTTGATAGAAACCAAGTCATTGGTTCTGCTGATTTGGTGGGTATTCGTGATCTCACCGTTCCGTTTCAATGTTTCTACCCTTTTATTTGCAGAGCAACATGATCATCCAACCTGGGAACATTTCATATCCTACTGGTATTTGCATTCACTATGAATGTTGACGTTGACATGTACTCATCGTATCCGTTAGACATGCATTACTCCCCCCCCTCAAGGAGCTGCGCAAACAGCGGCAGGACAAGTGATGCTCGAGAACTACCTCCAGGGCGTCGACTAGCAAACAACCATCATGGGGACCTCCAGTTCCACTCTGATTGACTCCTTGGAACCGGCTCTTGCGCAGATTGATTTGTCACCAGTGACTATCCCAGCCTTGCACCAAAACTTCATTGGCAGTGCTTCCCTCAAATTTCCAACTGATATTGTGCAAACTGGTGTGGCGTCGATGACTTTCACTTTGGCAGATCTGTTCACGGCTAGTATCAATATGCTTGAGGTTACTGCGATCACGACCTACCACAACCTGACCATTGGCGCTATCAACCATGTCGACATGTCTAGGTGGTGCGGTATTTAAGACTTGACATGCAGTAGTTATCACTACTGTTTGGTCACCCAATACACATTAGCGAGAGTTGGTATCAAAATTTACATTGTTTGAACAACAAGTTAGGAGGGCGCAGAATGGCAACAGCAGGCACAAAACAATGCAAAGGGAATGGTGGGCGCACAAAAGTGGGAAGGCGCAATGGGAGGCACGAAATGGGGAGAGGGCAGTATGATGCATTAGCAAATGGAGGAGATGCATCAGAAACACAGACGGAGGGGATGCATCACATGGATAATACAGTTGCACAGATACATCTCCCTTGGTAAAATCCGGGGATAGAGTCAACCTTCAACTCACCGGTAGGGATGGTACAACGTTCAAGGTATCCAGATTCGCCAACATTACCCCCAAGGGTGCAGCTCCACCACCTGGTGAACCAAATTCCTTCTTCATTACTTCGAGGGGAGGAGAATGCTTTTCATTCCTTCTGTCTTGACCTTGAAGAGCTGGGCTACTGCGATCACTACCACAATGTTTAAGCTGTAAGATATAAACCTCCCTTCAGGGATCACAGATACTAAACAAGCCATTCGCACAGACATCGTTTTTGTCCTCGACGCAACGGGCAGCATGCAAGTCTACATCGAAAACTTGTGAGTCACCTTCCAGACGCTGTGTGAAAACCTTGTTGGGACTGGAAAATGGACAGCTGGCAATTTAAGATTCAGGCTTATCGTATTCCGTGACCATCCTCCGCAAGATTCCATGTACATCACCCGCCAATACCCTTTCGATTCTGATGTTTCGGCTTTTAAGGCAAAGTTGGCAAATTTACAGGCGAATGGTGGTGGGGACAGACCTGAAGCTCAGTGTGATGCGTTTGCTGCCGTCGTGAATGCAGGATGGAAGGACAGGGCTACTAAGGTTGCTATTCTTATCACTGACTCGCCACCCCATGGTATAGGGGAGGACGAAGATGGGTTCCCTGGTGGATGTCCACTTTGTATGTTATCTGAGCATGGACTTTTTGGTAAGCACACCATGATTGCATTCTAGATGTAACACTATGAACTCCTCAGACACCTCTCGACTTCTACAAAGGCATTGTCCAAAAGACAGGGTAAGATCTGAATCATACGCCCGCAGCTTTGACTAACTATATATTGAACAGGGGAGGTTCCTCCCCCTTTCCGACATCAATTCATTGATTGACAGCAACATGTATGCACTCATTTGGCATGTAATTTATGATGACTTTATTGATAGGCATATCTTCTATTATATGAAACACTTAGCGGGCACCCAGGCAATCAACGTAGACTGCAGGATCGTGCTATTCTTGGGGTGCGCCCTGTCACAAAGCATGTGTTCAATAAGCTCGATGCATCAGTAAATTGCATAATTGAATCGCACTGATTTCCATCTCCTGATAAGTTGTGCGTCGAAAATACATTGCCTCCGGGAATGAACTCGCGCCAACGAGGTCCATTCTGCTGCATGTATTGCTCAAAGGGGATGACGGACTGCTCGAGCGACCGGAACACCAACAGTGTCCCGTCCTTGGTCCAAGCCGGACATTTCACTTTGGCAGTTGGATTGTCTCGAACAGGACCACCTGGATACCCCATGATGATCATTCCGAGATCAACTTGGACCTGGCCAGGGCGCGGAATAACAAGGCCCCTGACAGTATGTTGAAGTCCTACTGTACAAACACAATGTCCAGGAAATACTCACCATAAACAAGGTTGGGAGACCCCAGCCATAAAGCTGAAATGTTCATGCCCTTTGAAAAGTAGTGGCGGAGCCCTCCCTTCCACTGGTTCACCGCCAGCTACCGTCATCGATGAGCCAAATAGCTTTATGACATCCTTTGAAGCTCTGGTACAAGTCTCGGGGCCTTCACAGAACATGCATCAAGATCGGTTCCTTCAAAATAGCAAGTACTCACTCCTTGCTGCAGAGCTCCAGCATTGTCATGCACGGATCCATTCACTGGGTTATGATTTATCTTGACAAATATAGGGTCCCATGTTCTTTGGTCGCCAAGGAACTGCTTGTCATCGCTCATGCAGCATTTATCGAAACGAGCATCTCCCGTGTCCTCGTTCACGCCAATAAAATACATACCAGCACAGTTGAATGCGATCTGGTATTGCGAAATATTGACTATGAGGGCATTGCTCGGATCAGCGGCATTTGCCTTTGAAACAACAATCGAAGTAAGGTTGTCTTTCATGTCTTCATATTTGAGGATGCTTGAGAGACCGAGCTGATTGGACCAGCCATTTACTTTAGAGAAGAGATAAATTGCGTTGCCTTCAACGTTATTCAGGTCAGGAAGGTCAATAGTCGGTACAGATTGTCGTGTAGCGTAAAAATCGCCAGTCGTAACAGCGCGATGCGCAGTAGAAACAGGGGGCGAAACCAAAGGCAAGAGTGACCGACTTCCTAAATGCTTGTAAAGGTCAAGAGAATACTGGTGAGCATCCATTTGGTCCAACGAATTAGATGCGAAGGTCGTAAAGATTAGATAAGTGAGAGAGAGTATATGTCTTATCGTTCATGCCAGAAAGAGGGCACTGGGTTACGGTTTCTTGGAAGTCCGAGAAATCAAAGACTATTGGTGACAAGCCGCTCCAGGTGAATGGATATATTATTCAGGTTCAACAGTCAGGGATGAGCAATCTAAATTGTTTCGGGGCATCGATGATGGCTGTCATAGGTAGGAATGGAAGACACATACATGCTGCACGTTGAAGCACAGATGCCAGGCACCAGACAAGAACCACATTAGAGAGAGTACAACGAGACAGCAGAAGAGGGTCAATCAGAGACATCAAATCAAACATCTGTAACTCACATTAGAGCTACTGTCAATCAACTTTCTACTGCATCGTCCAAGCCAAACCATGACCACCAAAAACTACTGTGACCGCAATGGTAAGACAAAAGATCCGTGCAAACAGATTCGCCATGCATGGTATGTCGCAAGGAGATGGTACTGGGTCTGTGCTCCCCCCTCAACCCAGCAAGTCCACGCGCAAAGCACCCATTCTCGCCGTCGAGGCTGTTTGGCGCTACAATATGGCAGCACATATCCTGGACCACCACAACGAGTATGCTGTCCCTGGACAGCGTGAGGCGGGAGTGCCATTGCCGATGAGCGTTTGGAAGGTGATGAAGCTCACTGATCTCGAGCAGAGCGCATCACACATCCCAAAGGAACGATGGCAGCCATTGTACAGTCATTCAACCGAGCAGGACAAGGAGAACGTACCTGCAGCTTCAGGTTCTCATACTAAATGTTCTGCTATGGAGTCTGCTGGGTCTCTTCCCTTCAAACGAGCGCGTACATCCCTCCAGCCTAGTACTTTGTTTACTTGGATTTTGATCTGTTTCATTTTGTTGATCCGCTGGTTGTGCTTCTGCTTCTTACATTGTTCCGCTGTCATGTGTCTCACATCACGCTTTACACTGTGTTCTGTCGTAGTTACTATCACGCACTCGTATTTTACTTGCTTTGAACGCTCTCTGACTGCTCATCTTGTGCTCATCAACTGATTATTTGTGTGATCGAAAAATTACTAAATTAGGCTAAATTACAGTGACTGTAACACTGTCACGGTGGTGGGGGACCCTTCCGAAGTTACGTCAGGTATATGTCATGAGTTATATTTTCCCCCACCTCTTGTTAACCCCAGCAAATTGCAGGCCAGCCGCTAGATGTCTCACTTCGTCAGGAGTACTCAAATCACTGATAACTGTGTGTGACGTGAATTTGGTTGATTTGTAATAAAGTGCGTCTTTGAGACAGTTAGAATGGACCATGAAGTGCTTCCCCTATCTAATTAGAAGCTCCGGGGGGGGGGGGGGGGGGGGTTGGCAGGAAAAGCCCAAAGCAACGGCAATGGCAATAGCTCTTCACTTGACTGTGTAGACGTCAGGGGGGGGGGGCGCTGCTAGCGTGGAGTGTGGCCGTGTGCATCAGGTGCACGCCAAGATGGAGGGAAGGTAAAATAATTACGTTACGAGTTTGATTTGGGCAAGACAGACTGTGCAGAATATCTTTGTTGAGGACGGAGCATAATAGAGAAAGGAAGAGTACTTACCAAAATAGATTGCTAGGCTAGGAGTACCAAGGTGGAGAAGGGAGCCACGAAGTAAGCGCATATAGAATGGCTGTTATAGCAGCGGGCTGGACGGGTTGATTGACTGTGAGGTTAAAAGCTTAAGATAAGGAAACACGTTACGTTAGACGTTGAATGAGCCATGCGAACTCATGTTAGTTATCTGGTTGATTGTTACCCTTCAAGCTTCAGAAGCTTCAAGTTCTGGGCCCATCCCCATGATATTGCTCTCGGTGCAGGTGGCGAGTATTGTTTAAGGTTCCCTGCATGCGAGGTTATTTTGGAGATAAGCGTGAAGAATTGTTTGCAGTGCTGCTTGCTCCTCCCATTTATGGTTCGCACATTTGAATTCCCAAGTCATGAATATTCCCCTTCCCTATTGCAAGACTTGTTTGATTATAGATCAGCGTCTAGACCCCAACCCCGCCCGAGAGCGGCCAGCCCATCTAGAATCTACCGATCACACAATGTATTTCAACGCTCAATTGCAAGGCGAACATCCCTACAAACTCTTGTCTAGGATATGTTCTCACTCCCTGCACCCCCCATCTTCCACTCCCACTCTTCCAGCCCAACATTGGCCAAGCCCATCCTCGATCTTCGTCATTTTGCTTCATCACACTATCGTGTCTTGTAGTTCATAGATCCGATACATCAGACTCGATGGTGAGTCACTCCATATCATCTCCGTATCCATTTTTTAATTCTCATGCTTTATCTACAGTGATCGGCGGAATAAATCTTCAAGTCTGGTCCCAGCACATACCTGCTGGCATTCACATTTTGTTCAATGTTGACTCCCAAAAACGCTGGAAAAAGGCCATTGGTGTCTTTTCATCCGACAGATCTGCAGCGTGGAGGGATACAGTGACTCTGTAAAGTCCTTGTTAACTTCCGAGTTATAGCAAGACGTAGTATATATGATTCTATCACATGGACTTAGAAACAAAAAGACAAAAAGACAAAATTTGCTGGAATAGGGCTGAATCATCAATATATCAAGGAAGTTAACATACACTATGTCATGTAGATCAGAACATGTGTATAGAGAAATGTAATGCAAAAAAGTTATTCAGTGCTTTAAGTACTTACTGCACTGGCCAAGTGAACACTGAAAATAATGGGGTTTTTTCCAGTGCCTACATCGCTGGGATTTGTCATTGAGTGTTTCGCACACTTACGTTCAGGGTATTTACTTCTCACAGTGCCATCATGACGGTCGACATGGTTGGTGTATATACTTTCATGTAAAACTGCAGTACATCCAAAAGTATCACATAGCTCTAATTCACAATAGACTTGTAATTCATGCATTCGTAGATGGCTTCTCTCAATTTGTCATGGGCATACATGTTAGTGACCTGAATAACCGTGCTGACACAGTTCTCGACCTATTTCTGGATATCATAGATGAACATGGTCATGGTGTGCCCAGCCGTGTAGGAGGTGACCATGGAACTGAGAATTTGCATGTCGTGGAGTGGATGGGAAATTGTAGGAGTGTTGAACGAGGCTCATATATATGGGGGCGGTAAGTGTGCATTAAAATTTTGCATTAGTATATACTATATAGCACTGAAATTACAATCAAAGCAGTGTACACAACATTCAAGTTCGCATCAAACGGCGATGGCAGCATAGGGAGTGGTGCTCGTCCGTCCGATGACATGGAAGTCAGGAGGCATAACAGGCGGTTGATCGCCATCTGCCGTTCAGACCTTATCAAAAGTCAGCTGGGCTTCCAACAGAAAAAATGTAAATGCGCACCTGCATCTGATTGCCAAGTCCTTCAAACAGGGCATCAACACCGACTCACCGAACCTACTAATCTGAACTTCTGTAAGCCCGTATTCGTGATGATCACATTTTGCTACTCGTCCCTTGTGGTTCCAGCAGATCTCCTAGATCCCATGTGAATTAGTGTGCATCAAGATGCTCGTGAAAAAACCTCGACCTGGAGCCCATAGCAGATACCAAGGATAGGGACACCGAGAGTCCAGTGAGGTGCAGCGTCATCCTACACAGTGTGGAGATCCGGAGAGGATGATCCCTGTAATTTGTGTCAGAAACGCGTTTTTTGCTGCATCGCATGAACGAACCTTTAGGCTTGAATTCAAGGTCTGCCAGCTTTGATGTACTTGGCATAAGCTCTGCGTATATGTTCAACTCGCGTACAGGAAATGCAGCCGAAGATCCCAGCTTCACCCTTGTGATGACGAGGCGCATCATGCGCATCGAGAGGCAACTTTTGATGTCAATGTTGGTTAGAGCTGTCAGAGAACCGACAATGTAACCAGTTCATCCGTAAATTCAATCAATGACCAAATGATAGCTGAAGATGTGACTCACCAACGACAAGCTCTAACAAGAAGAATAAGTTCTCAATGACGAGCAACAGCATGATGCGAGCTGAACAAGCGTTTTGTTGATATGAACAGATGAAGATTTTGATCAGCTGGTAGTCTTGAAATAAGACGCGAGGGAGCGGCAGAATCTGTTTTGAAAAGTGATAATTGATGCGGATGAGGAGTCAAGTAAGCCTTTGGGAAGGGTGAGATGCCATATGCGCATGGGACGGTTGAGGCATCCTTTTGCACTGAGGAGATTGCCGGGTAAATAGGACAACTGGGTTGTAGAGACGGAAGGGATGAACATGTTTGGAATCAGACTGGCTTTTCTTTGTCTAAAACAAGTCAGAGGAGTGTGTAGTGAGATTGTCAGAGGCGTTGAGTGCGGACTCACATTAAACGAAGGACACCACCAGTCCTGGTGTCCTTGTCTGCAGAACTGGCAACATGACCAGACATTTCAAAGATGGGAAGTAAGGGTCATGATGCAGCATTGAGCTTGCCCTGGTAGGAAAGGTAGCACGAAAATGACCTGAGTGGACTCGTCAACCTAAGGAATGCAGGTCAGAGCGGACAAGCCGTTTGATCGTGTGTGATCTCATACCTTGATTTTGTAAAGATTGGCTTCGAGATGAGGACAAGGGCGAGAATAAAAGAGTGTTGCAAGAGAAGGCAGCAATTCGAATTGACCACGTGACTAAAGGAACACACTGATTGGCATAACATTCATTAATTTCTACTATCAATCATAATGGCTGAAAAGTACATGCTCTGCTTCTGCTCTTGCGGTACTTCCATATCCTTCCCTAGGTTCAAACCACTCAACTTCCAGGATACCAGCCATCATTCACCAAAGCTTATAAGCATATCACTGGCTACAGTCCTCAACTCCTTCAAGTTCACAGCATCGACGACCCTACCTCCCTGCTGAGCCTCATCTCTCTAGTGTTTTGAGAACGCGACCCACATTTTTGACGAGCAGCTTGAGATCAGATTTCGAAGCAATATGCATATACTTCTTTGCTCCTTCCGTGAGGACAGGGAGTAGCTCATCTTAAGCCTCGAGGCAGTTGCATTTTGTTCGTGGAAAGCCAATGGCGGAAAAAGTACGTGATCATCCTCGTGGCAAACTCCAATTATCTTCTTGCTGATTCTACATTGATCTGCTTCATTTGATTCTCATTCTGGCATGCACTGCTGACAGCTGTGATCATTTTCATTGTAGCCTCATGTGGACTGCCTTGGTTCGAGTCACCCGCCCCAAACTTAGCTCAAGCCCCACGGTACATATATGGCCTCACAATAAGCTCATCTATCAACAATCCGACTTTCTCATCATAATTTGCACCTGGCATGAAGCCACCAACCTCTGACACACGAAAGCCACATGGCGGCTCCTCGCATGCACTAATCATCGCTCTTGACGTTGGAACCACTTTCAGTGGTGTATCATACGCCTTACTCGAACCAGGCGAGGTCCCTAAAATCCACGGTGTCACTCAGTGAGCTTCTCATTTGAATGACGCGTACCTTCTGACTAAAAACTTCCTTGCCCAGATTCCCTGGGCAAGAACATGTAGCTGGCAATTCCAAGATTCCCTAAGCACAGCAGAGTCCTGCCTGCTAGCGACGAGGCAGACAATGCTTCTATAATAAGCCAGGCTGAGGATGAGGAATGGATCAAAACAGGACTGTATTATTTCTTTTTATTTCTTTCCCTCCCTCCCTTCCCTTTATAGCTATTAGCGTTCGCTGTCATTTGTAGCTGTTACCTGCTCAGATCTTGTACTTCTCAGTATCATTTTTGTTTTCGGGGTTTTCCGGAAGCGTTTTGCAGTAGCTCTCGTGTTGGTTTACTGCCTTTGTTTTTCTAGTAGCAATCACATCCGGGCTCCTTGATCATCTCAAGGAGTCATTTACTGCTATTTCCTCCATGTGCTCTCAGCACGATCCAGCGAGGTTGATTAGACGAAATCGAAGCACTACAGACGCGCACTGCAAGACAATACTTGGCTCCATTTTTCGTGTCACGGGACACAGAACTGTGAGGACCCCTTCAATTTGGCTATTCTCATGCGCGACCAACCGCTTTCGCTGCTTGATATCACCCAAATGGACCTGTCCCGGCATGAATTTGCTTTTCTTTCTGCCTGCGACGCTGCAGTCGGTGTTGCCACTCTCACTGGGTATGTATTGATTGTTTACATCTCTCATCTTGAATTTATGATTGATAAGGTGAACTTTGATGATGATGAAGTCTGGCAGTGGGAGATCAGAATGATGGGCACCCATGGCCCGCTCAGATTTGCAATGGCATATCTTTGGCAATACGCTGCTCGATATCATGTTTCTGTTATGCTGAGACTGAATGGACCTCCTAAAGCTGAAAAAGTCAGTGAGACTGAATTTATTCAGATAATCGATAGCAATACGAAGAATTGCCTCGAGGTCAAGTTGCAACACGCGGGTCACGAATTCGAATAGTCTGGCGGCACCAAGAATGGCTCTTGTCCCATTCATTTATGTAAAGGTCTGATGTTCATCAATTCCTGAAGTGCGTCAATCACACATGACCATGTCGTGCACATATGACATTAGTCTCTCTTTCATCAACAACAACAACAACAATCATGTCAGGGCAGCAGTACTGGTTCCTGAATATGCCAATACCAGAGATTATGACGGCCTTATCACAATGGGGCTTGAATGTCAGCAATGAACAACTCGTCAGGCCCTCCTCTGATTTTGTCATTGGCATGTACAACACCTGCTTAGAACAAGTCACGTCCATATCTCCAAACGTGCTTTACAAACCGACACAACGTGCACTGGCGTCGCTCGAAGATGCCAATCCTGTGTGCGCATCAACTATATGTGTGGTCATCCGTATCTGATTTTGCGTACTCAGGATCTCTACAACAACGCTATATCATGCTCTACCACCTGTATGACTGGCTCTCTCTCTTATGTTTTTTGGTTGACACGAAGAAAACAGCACTCGCTTGGCGAATTCTGCATACATATGGACTTCAGCTCATGAGACCTGTCCGCACCAGAACTGGAGCGCACATGTTTCATTCTCTCAGCATTTATCAACTTCATCATTAGCAACGTTCAAGAACAGTCTGCACAGGTTATAGAAGAGCGCGAGCAAGTTATCCAGGAACTCTCAGAAGTCCAGCACAATGTCGCTGTGCTCAAAGTGAGATCATTCATCTCTCTCTAGCATTCACTTAGCTCACGGCTCGTAGAGCGCAACGTGCAAAGGACGAGCCAAAATGTGAACAGCTTAAGGAAGAAAATGCAGCCATGACCACCCAACTTCTTGCAGCAAAGGAGGTTCACATAGGACTCATCAAAGACATCAACAGCCTAAAGATTGAAAGGGCCCATCTCCAAGCTCGAAACGCAACCATCAACTCGGAGTCTGCTCTCCTAATGGACAACAATTTTCGTACTCGATCACGCATTCTGCAGTCTCCAGAGTGTATTAGGCACAATATCATGACTATGGGGACCACAGCTATTGAAGACAAAAAGGTGGTTGCATTGCACGAAGCAAAGGCACGAGATCTGCGGGCAAAAATTTCGGCGCTCGTGAATATCGAAAAGGTCACTTTCCTCGTAGTGTTCGCAGCATGGCCTTGTCTCAATGATCCAGCCAGGATGTCCGGTCATGTATCAAGCAGCTGCAGATGATGGAGAAGGAGGTGCAGCTCCTTGAAGGATCACAGAAGGAGCTCGCAGAACTCAAAGACAGTCGAGCGCGGCGAGCTGCAGAAGAAAACTGAGGTAGGTCATGATATATTCCCTAAATACGCCTGCTAATGCATGTTCCTAAGTGAGTACACAAGCAACTTGAAAACGCACAGGAGAAGCTCAAGAGGGCGCAGAGACATGCAGACGAAAAGCGATAGGCCAGTCAACAGACGGTTGAGCGCCTCCAGCAAGATTACGAGAAGATGAGCGTTGAGTGACGAGAGAACGACAAGCAGGTGGAGGAACTCCGGATGGAAGCGGGCGACATAGAAACAAAGGTAGGTCTTGAGTCCTGGTCTCCTCACTCTTGCATCCTAATGGTCCTTCGCAGATGGCAGAGCATCTTAAGAGCAGTGAAGCAGAGCTCAACGAGCTACTCATGGAATATTGGAAGCTCCGTCATGAGACGGGTAAAATTTTTACTCTGTCTTTGCATTCATCACTCAATGATATCCAGAGGTATACATGGTAACACTTGCGAACAAATTAAACATGAATGTATCTTCAGACTGAGTGTGCCTACCGGGCCCTCGCAATGCATAGGTCGACTTGAATTTGTGGTACCTTATTAATTACGTGGTCAGTGGCAGAGGGGCACGACGAAATCATCATTTTTTTTTCCCTTTCTGTGTCATCTTTAGTGAGCAATTCCTGGCATTACCATTTCTTCGTTGGACTGGGGACCGCGCTAAGGCCAATACACGGCAAGTGGAACTGAGAATGAGTTTTAGTTACCGTCAGGGGAACACCTGGTCTGCTCACAGTCCACAAGCGATCATCTGGGATACAAACCGTGTGAACTTCAATATAATATGCTGGTCTCCTCCAAAGTGCGTGACCTTTTTCGCTTCAATGAATTATAAGGGTCTGACACAGTTTTCAATGCAGGATGTAGTATGCATTGGCGACTTTGGGCATATGCAGGTCCTAGCTACAAAGTGCTTGGGAGGGAAGGATTCACTGCTTATATTGGGTCCTCTAACAAATGCCCTGGAACTCCTAGGTAGCGACGATGTCAAGCCCACCAAAGCCAGCGACCTCTTTGCATTTGGAATGTCTATCCTGGAGCTTGTAACCAAGCAGGCACCACCCTATTCACACAGAAAACGTGATCTCACTGTCATTATGGACATCAGCGACGGTCGTTTACCCCTTTGCCCAATTGAGCCGGAAGATGTCTCGCAGTAGATGCATGATGAACTAAGCGTGCTATGTCACTAGAGTGTATCGTCGATGGAGGCATCTAAGATGGGCGTAGAAGTAACGTGATTGTTCAAGCTGGAAGCAGGACACTCAAGAGACAAGAACCTGCACAATTGAAGTCAGCTATCATGTGGTATTAGAACAAATTCGTGATTCGTGGGTACTGATACTGATGTTGTTCATCCTTAGCCAACGAGACGAGCATTGCAAATGTTTTCCAAACCTCGTCTATCAAGATGGCCTGCTGCTCTGACACTGTTCCTTCATCCAATCGAGGTACTATTTTGGCAACACATTGCACCAGTGCTGGAAGAAGCAGCCGAATGCAGGCTCGAAGAAGTTCGCTTCTAGACGCAGCGATTGCAAGGGTTTTTGGCGCAGTGAACTGCCACAATAGCTATCTGAAACACAAAGGCGCTCAGTGACCTGCATGAAATGTATTGAAGTAAAAGGATACCTGGTCGCCTTCTTCGAGCTTTTGAGATATAAGGAAGAACAGGTGCTCCACCACATCACGAGAAACCGCCACTTGTGGAGGAATGATGGTCAAGATGAGCACCGCCACGAGAAGGTTAGCTTTGACTTTCTCGATGAAATCAAGCCTTCGCGTCCCCTGTGTGACTTTAGTCTCCCACAAACATGTAAGTATTTCAAAAGCAAACCTCATTTCATCCACGTTCAAAAGACATGAAGACAATAAGCCGTGGATAAGCTTCCCGTAATGTTCACGGACACTAGGATGACATGAAACAGCCAACAAGGATCTGAAAGCTGGAAGAGTGGGAGTCACCAAATCCGCTTCCGATGTTTCATCTTTCAGCAGTTCTGAAAACTAGTCATGCAAAAGAAATCGCCGATGAAATTTTCGTACCACCATAGAGCACACAGCCTGCCCCCCTTATATCCTCACCCATGACCGTCCGCCGTTAACTTGTGCGTCTCGGTCCCTGAACGTCAAGGGTGCCCTGGGAACACTCAGTATTTTTTCTGCTAATTGTACATTTTCAAGTTATTACAGGTTCACTCTTCCATCTCGCTGCTCCCTCCCTCTTTCGTCCAGGCTCACACCTCCTGTCGTCTCCCCAGTGTCTCCCACGTCGCTCATGCTCTACCTTGCCCTCCCACCTCTGCCGCCATCGCTTATGGTCTAAACAAGAAGGGTGACGAGTCTCAAATTATCGTCTATGATCTTGGAGGAGGAACTTTTGATCGACGATGGTGTTTTTGAAGTTTTGGCAGCTGCTGGTGACACGCACCTTGGTGGTGAAGATTCCGACAACCATGTCAGGTGAGACGAGCCCTTCTGGTGAGTGCCTTCACATTTTTCTTTTGTTTAAAGTCCCCTCCCTACTTGTCCTGGTTTGGCCGTACGCCCCAAGGCCAAGTAGCAGAGCACCACCTCCCTTTCTGTCACACATCCATTTATTTCTATTTTCACTTTCATTTTGGCTCACATTGTGCACTCGTTCTTCTAGTTGTTGTTCCCACTTCCCCCACTTCACGATTGGCACCTCCATCATTACCCAAGTCATCTCGTCATTCTCGAATTCTTCATTGCCTCAGACACTTCTGGACTAACTGACACTTGCCATTCGCAATGTCGAGACGCTCGTGATTTCCGTCCACCATTGATCATGCCCTCTGACACACCCCTTGGGTCTCAGTGAGAGATGTTTCACTTGACATTGCCCCATGAACCTATCAGCCAGGGACCGATTTCATCCATGGGCACTAGTTTTCCGCAATTTAACATGATGGTGGTCCCTTCGACAGACAAACCACATGACCCTTCTCCCGCAGATGATTACCTGAATGCGACATACGTGCAGCCCTTGGGCACGCGTAAATGCTACATAGCTACGCAAGGCCCGTTACTTGCGCCATTCGTTTATTTTTGGATGTAAGTTCTGTTTGCTATGAAAATTTTCTGTCTTCATGAATGCTGATAAAATGTTAGTCTCATGGAGAATGCGATGGTTAAATGTGGGACATACTGGGTAGATTCATCCTATGGACCTCTGCAATTGCAGCTCCTCAACACCTCCCCGCCCGTCTCACCCTCCACTTCTTCCAATACCTCTACTGACATTGGGTTCTTCATGTCCCCACGCGAGCGCGATAAGGGCTTGAAACAGCCAAGTATGATCATGAGGACTTTTGCGCTCAGCCATCGAAGTTACTCAAGTGTTCCCACCTAGAAGAGTGACACATCTGCAATATCTGGATTGGCCTGACA
>KN835660.1:0-16654 GCA_000827255.1 Suillus luteus UH-Slu-Lm8-n1
GTTTGAATTGACATAAAGAGGGACATATAACTTCAAAATTAATCATTGTTTTGGACGACAATCAAGATATGAAATATCCACGGCCATGTTGTCACTGACTATACCTCAACTTAAACAAGAAATATAATCTGATTTCCGGCGTCTGCTTGAATTTTAAGTTTAATTATCGCATACAACTTCGTACGAAACTTGAAGTTTGATATGCTTGCCAATATTTTAAGTTTTGTCGAACAATAAGGGGCTATACAAAATTTGAAATTTACACTGGCGGCAAAATGTGATGGCCAAACTTCAAGTTTCGCCTTCGGACAAAATAAATCGCCCGATCATCGCCCGCTCATCACTCAATCGTCGCCCACTCATGAAGGACAAATGGCGATCAGACCGAAATTTAGCAACATATATATTCATGTACAAATTGTACACAACTTGAACTATGTACAAACTAGAACTACATACTGATTAATCACGAGATAGAGCTAGAATCACGGTGTGACGGCTGGAAACTGTGCATCGCACGAAATGACTGACTACCCAGGTTACCTTAACATTTTCTAGGCGACTCTCCAACCCCGTCGAGTACATTTTTGCAGGGAAGTCTGGATAAAATGAAAAGGGATCGATCGTGTTGTAATGAGGATCCAGCGGGAGATGTCTCTGTGCAGCAAACACCAATTCTCCCGTCAGCGTGCCATAGATGTATCTGATGCTGGCAGGGACAGGGGTCAATGTCCGGTCTCCTCGGGGGTAGTAGAGAATTTGGCTGTTCCCCAAGTGCGTAGATGCCCTACTGTATATAACGCCGTCGAATTTAAGTGTCGCACGTAGAATTGCTGTTCGTCGTCTCAGGAGGGTATATAGGTCATCAGGCACAGCGCTAGTCATTGCACAGTCAGGCACTCGAATAGTATCATTCATGGGGTCCTCTGCGAACTCTTGGGAGGAATTTTGAGAACTCTTGGGTGCATATACGCCGTCAAAGATGTCCCTGCACTCTTGAACGGCAGGCGGACAATCCAGTCGAGCAAGCCAGCGGCGAAACATTGTAGTCTTGATGTATGAACGAAGCATTGTATTCTCGAACTCCCCTTAGAGACCATTAGTCCACTTGCCCATTCCGTATTCTGATAGTGACCTACCAAATTTGTGATTTACGGGAAGCCGCTGGAGAATTCCAATCAGGCGCTCAAAAGGAAAACACCACCATGAGTGGGCGGGGCCGAATAGGAGAAGGTAGTCGTATATATGGAAAGCTGCATGGTGGTTCGGACGCAGTGAGGAGGTAGAATGAACCTCCTTCAACTTTCCGACATAACTAACAATGTATGAGCGATAAGACTGTGCCCTCCTTGCAGTCATCGTTCGTGCGCATGCAATATGAACGGCAGAGACCAGCTCCATGGTGTGGTCAAGAACGGTTCGGAGGCGGGCAGCCAGTTCTGGAGAGGAGTGCGAAGTACCGGCCCCCCACAAGTTCACCAGGGCGATGGGAAGGTAGACCGTGATGAGCGTTCGCCACTCATCAGCCTTGAGTGTCCCAGCTGATGCCTCGCCGAAATTACTCGGAACAGAACCCAACCAAGTAGGGATAGATGTGTCTCGGATGACATTGCGAATGTGTCGAAGTACTTCTGTCGTGCCCAAGTGATGCTCTTCTTTAGGGGCAGCTAAAGGCTGTTCACGACGCTGTATAAAATCGTTAGAAACTTAGAACAACGGACATGGTGAACGGAGAGCTTACCCAGTCAAGAAGGGCTTTAACGAAATCAACTTTCAGTGTTCTACCAGTTTTCTGCGGAACACAACCCAAAGTATTGCAAACGAACTTCAACGCGCCCATGTTCTTGTGCAGCAAAGATTTTTTCAATGCGTCAAAACACTCGTCCAGTTGTCCATTCTTTGAAACAATCTGGGAAACAAGGAGGGCGTGAATCGTGGATATTTGCGTCATTTCCTTGGACGACATCGTCCCGAGAGGTACTTCGCCAAAGTTATGCGAAAATGCAGGCGAGGCCGATGTCGATGAATTTGACTGCGAAGTCAAACCGAGGAGATTGCGAATGTGATATGGGACTAGACCTTCTAATAGACAATGCATTGGATCGATGATTAGCTGCCGCGAAGGGTCCCAGTATGTTAGACGCCAAAGTTCGGAATAACGCACACCATGAGCTTTAAATAGCTTTTCACGCTCAGAGGTCGTAGCAGCGTCTCGCCACTGCTCTGCGTATTTTCGAAGTTCGTTTCTATCGCGAGGTTCCCAATTGTCGCAGTCCACCCTTCCATAAGTAGACTTGTGGTGGCATTTACATGCACTGCAGTAGAAATGACTACTGACTCCAGCCAGAGAAGAGACATGACGAGCAGCAGGAAGATCGCAAACAACGAGGGCGACAGCGCTACGAGTTAGTCGACCATTAGGGTAACATGCGGTTTTGGTAAATTTGATACCATGGTCCCATGCGTCTACTAAGTCATTGATGAGCGGTCGGATATAGTGGTTAAGATTTTCGAGAGACGGCTGCTTTGGGCCGGGAATGATACCCGCAAGGTACATATTCTCCGGCTTATATCTGATATCTAAAGGCAGATTCAAGCATGCCATGGAGATAATTCCACAAGACGTGCTAGCTCCCCGCACATTCATCCCTTCAGGATTGAAGAAATCTACATGAAAGGCGAAAGCATAGCGTCCTTCCTCTCCTCTATCGATGAAAAGCGTCTCAGGCTTCGGGCCACCAAACTGACGTAGGAATTGGGCTTCAAATGGATTCTTGACGAAGGGCGGAGGAGGGGAGTTAATGGAGTCCATAAGATCGTCGCAAGCTTCATCCATCACGGCTTCCACATCTCTACGAGAAAGGAGACCCGAAAGATAATCTTTGAAGTCGTGATATAAGAAGACCTTCTTCGGACGGAGCTCTCCTTCAGTGCCAACAAGTAGAGCATCGCCACATTCGGTCTCGGGTGTAGGACAATGCGTACAACGTTCGGGGTATCTTGCAGTCGTAGAGCCTGGCACATACGTTGGAGGATAGGTGCAATGACAGTTACAGACGGCGTACACGATGGTTTTGCCGCTGAGATGAAATTTTGTCTCTGCACCTTCCGAGGTCAGGGGAATTTGCTTGAGAATATTTTCGTGTAGGGAGCTAAGACTGCCGTCCGACCTCCGAAACGAGAGGAACAATATGATGGAAATTATCTTTATAATGAAATCACAGCTCCGCCTGCTGACCCCCATGACAACTCTGCATGCCACACAAAGAAATAAGATGACTTGGCTGATCTCGTCTGAGCGGTCAACTGGGGCTTGCTGCAGAGCGTCTATTAAACGGTCAGCAAGGAATCGTTATTGATGTACTGATGACTTACCAGTATTGATCTCGAGGGGTACTTGCCGCACATCCTGGTAGCTGGCGAGCTGGGTAGCCAAGTCATCCATCTGCGTTACGATTGCCTTTTTTTGGGCAATTACAACATCTGCCCCTCCATTGACGTTTTCGATGGCTGTGCGAAGCAAAGCTAGCTCGCGACCAATGTTATCAAGGTTGTAGGGATGCAACGATAAGCGAAAGCCCCGTTGAATCCGGGAATCGATATTTGCAAGAATCTGCAATGCTTTCAATGTGCGCCGACTGTGTTTCAGCTTTGATGTAGTCTCTCTGTCAGCCTTTTTTATCGGTGGGGCTGAGATGGAATCTGACAGCTTCAACCGCTCAAGTCTATCTGACAGAGCGGCGACAGGAACGGCAGGAACGTTGGATGGTCCTGGGTGATCCAGATTGGTTGACGCTGTCGTCGCAGATGTGAGCAATGGGGGCTGGGAATGATCCGCGGTAAGGGACAAATGTCCGAGATTATGGGTGATAGAGGAGATGGAAGATTCGCCAGCGATGGTAGACAAAAGGCTTTCTGCCTTTACATGCTGGAGATGGGCCGAGATTGAACGTTCTGCTATTAGCACCCCTCTTGGTGCACCTTTCTCGTCATATCCTCCCTTTCTAATGCATTCCTCGCACACACACCGCGTGAGCGCTGCACGAGACGTGGGCATCGAGCGAAAATGAGCTTGGCGGCGACGACAGTATGAACCGTCGTCGTCTATGGGTCGTGTTGCAAGTCTTGCAGACAGGCAGAGCCTGAAATGATTATTTAAATGGAGAAGTACAAGGGGAAAGAAACGTAACTTACGACATTGACCGAGAGAACAGAGAGCAATGTGATCTTATTTGAGGGTACGAACAAAAGAGAACAACGCGATCTTATTTTAATAAGAAACGGTGGCGACGAAGTACAAGGTACCCACCCAGATACAACTGCGACTAAACATAGATGAGTGACATGGAGACACTATAAGAAAAATGTGGAATTGAGTCAGGATAGCGACATGCTTGATGTACTAGATACATACCAACTCATGTCTCGAACTAGTATAGACCGTCGTATCGGAGGAGGAGAGGGCGAAGGATAGTTGCAACAACAGTACAGACCGTTGCATCGACAAATCCCCGTCGAGGAGGGAAGATAAGGGATCGATGGGGATCGATGCGAAAACAGTGCAAGTGCAGATCGTCGCCACTGGCAGTCGAAGTCCAGAGGCACGACGGTACTGACCGTCATGTCGAAGTCCAGAGACGCGACGGTACAGACCGTCGCATCGAAGTCGAAGTCCACTGTCGTGTCGAACGAGGAGGAGGGGGTAAGGGATGACGCAACAGTACAGACTGTTGCGCCAGTGGAGGTTGAACGTTGAGGTACTATAAGCTAGTGCAAATATCAGTACTAGGAGTGCAAAGCGTCAGAAAGCGCAAACATTCGCAAACATTCGCAAACAAAGTCACGTGTATCACTCAACGACACGACTCATTGTCAAAGTCAACCATCTGCTTATCCTCGACTCCGACTCTCATCACCTAGCGGTCTGTACTGCTAGGCGTTGGCGTGTTCCCCGTTCTCTCAATCCTGCAACGGTCTGTACTGTTGCTGTGTTCTCTCAACCCATTCTCGGCCTGTCGCGTGCAACAGTTTGTACTGTTGCATGCTTTTTTCCATCGTCCAGTCCTCTCACCAATCGCAAAGCGCTATGGCGCTCAGTGCCCATGCCACCCTAGAGGCTCTCTGATTTTTGGACATCCCTTCGCCCAACTCTTGCCATTTCGCCCGTCAGGCGATTCTTTCTGGCCTTTGGCTATTCCTACGCTCATTCTGTTATCTGGCGGATTATTATGCCCATCGCATGCTGTTCCACCCTTCAGGTGATTGTTGCTAGTTTCCACCCATCCCTCCACGTTATACGCGGAGGGGTTTACAACAAACACGAGCTGACATTAATATGCTACAGGACTACAACATTTCTGCAATTTCTACGTCGCAAGTGAAAGACTTTTTCCCCTGAATCGTGTCGCATTCCGATACCGTCGTTTTCTCCTTCATGACATCAAAAAATACCCTTTTTGCTTCTGCGGAAATCTCCTCGTGTCGCGTCATATCAATATCCTCACCCACATCCCCATCTTTCATAGCTTCCCTAACGACTTGGATAAGTTTCCCTGCCAGTTGATGCAACATCAATATCTGGTTTTGTTCGATCACTTCCTGACGAGCTTCTGGTATTTCGTAACGGGATTCTGGTACTTCGTGTCGGGCTTCTGGTATTCCGTGTCGGGCTTCTGGTACTTCGTGTCGGGCTTCTGGTACTTCGTGTCGGGCTTCTGGTACTTCGTGTCAGGCTTCTGGTACTTCATTGAATACCTTAGCACCGCGAAAGAAGCTTTTATCCGAAAAGGGGAGCATTTGAGTCATTATCACATGTTGGGTGAGGTCTCCCGACCATGTTGCCGCTGTGTTCTGTGAAGGTATGAATTTTCAACTGCTGATGAGCCACTGTTTGACTTACAAAGTAATTTGTTACCAAAAAACAGATGATTACCGCCAAGGCCCCAAAATGAACCAGCATCTTGAACACATACGCAACAATACGCGATGTAGACCAGTATTGTTCTGAGGTTAGAGTTCCCTTCACTGTGCCGTAGTCATAGGACCATAAGTTGATTGTAGCCTTTCCGCGGCCTAGCGCTGGTGAAGCACTGGCGACTATACAGCGCCCGTCAACATCGCGTGTCTGTGGAAAATAATCAGTGCCCATCCCACCCTTTGAATCTGTCACCCACCGCTATTGTCTGTACCAAGCCTGTATTGGAGTGGCGAAGAGTCGAGAATACCTTCCCTGATTTCCTCTCGAATGCATACACTGATCCATGGTCGCTCCCCCCGATGACTAATCTTCCTTCTGCCCCAAATGCCACCTGCTTGGGGACGGACACACTCGGAGCAGCAGTCACAAATGTTCGAACTGGTTCCTCGTCACCTTCAAGTCGATATAAAGTAAAACCGTCGGTGGCATTGTCCACTACGAACACGCCCCTCTTCTGGTTCACTGCTGCGTGTCCGCTGAAAGAAGGTCAGTAATACATCAGTCGATAATGCGCTATAGACTCTTACATGACCGATTGGCAGCTGTATTCCTTTATCACTGCGCCATCATCAGCTCTCAGCTTGATGAAGTTTCCGTCGTATAGTCCAAAGACATATACACATCCGTTATCTGAAAATGCTACGGACTTTGGCACGGTGTTGTCGAGTCTCACCGAAAACACAGCCTGCAGCTGTGAATTCGGGTTGAGAACAAGGACTTGAACTATCTTGTCCCTTGTTCCCACTGCAATCCGCGTATTCGCTTCGGAGGACGTTGAATCCCACACCATACAGGTAATCTCGAAGCCCGATCCAAGCCTCCTAGCGCAGGCCTCCTGATACTGCATCTATCGGATGTTAGTTGAGGGTTCGACAATAATACCAGGACCCTCTTACGTCTATGTGGCTACGACGTAAAAATACAATATAACCCAGCCCAGTTCCATAACAAAGGGTTGCTGCCATGCCCTGTCTTGTTGTGATCCAGACAGCGCAGCTGATCGTACCACGGGACTCATGGTGATGAGTCGAGCATGTAAGTTCTTTCCGAGATTTGATATCCCAGAGTTTAACGCCCTCGGTTCCTGCCCGTCTGTTAGCAGCCTCACATAACAAAGTGCGTGTCAAGTTACCACCGCATGCAAGAGCCTGGCCATCATTAGATATTGCGAGGGCGTGAATGGACCCGCCGTAAGTAGAAAGGCGGGTTTGATGTCTGAAGTGTTGCTTTCCTTTTGCCCAGAGTGACGAAGCAAAAAAAGACATTGTTGCGATTTGATTTTAGTTGCCAGTTCACATGCTCACAGCCTACTTATACTAGAAACTTTTTTGTTGATTCTATGGCGATTTCCTAGACATTTGTTGGTTCCCGACTTGTGTTCGTTCTTTTGTGAGTTCATATTACTTTACGTAACATTTCTGTTATTTCAGGACTTATTTGTTCGATCCCATTAAGCCACTCTTTTGTTGACTGTCTTTATTGTTTATTGGGATTACGTTGAATGGTATAGGTTGGTCATAAATGTCAGAGGTTATTACAGTTCATACCCAATATCTTGACCCGCCCTTGTCGTCCCGCTCACGTCGCTGTAACCAAAACCACAACATGCCTAACAAAACTCTCACTGTCTCTGCGTTTTATGATCAAGAGCCTGGCGCTCCACCTCCCTTCCCTCCTATGCTCACGGACCAACTTGAACTATTTGACAGCGCTCACCGCTCAACTATGCTCGTTGCTGACGAGATTCTTCCCTCCAAAATCAGTGCTCTCGATCCTCCTCATACACAACTCAAGGACACGGTGGTGCCAGAGTCCAAACTTGCAGCACAGCCATTTAAAATTGACTCCTCGCTATACTCGAAGAAAGTTTTGTTCGAGCGTTCACGTTCCAACTCTCGGACGCCCATGCCCTCGGAGTCTTTGAGTTCACTAGAGTCGATGTCGGACAGTTGCTCATCAACTTCGAATGAGAGTCTATCGGACGATTCGAAGATACCAAAGCCCCCTGGTGAACCAGGTCGTCCAGGGCGTGGAGGATACACACTTAATGAGGCCTTAGACTGGAACCCAAGGGCATATGCTAAGTTCAAGGTGAGTAATGTGCTCTCACACAACGTCCTATTTGCTCATTAGCGCCAGAAACTTATGCAAAATCTCATTGAAGAACATCTCGATACGACTAAGTGTGCCTCTTCCCAAGACCATGCACTCCTGAGAGTTGTGCGTGACAAAGTAAGTAGACCACAGATGGCAATTGTCCGAGAATTTATTATTTTTCAGGCTGTCGATGCTTTCCCGGACTTGGAAAACTATGAGGGCTTTTGGCCGCTAAATGATATGATCATGATGCGTTTGAAATATACATCAGGCCGTGCTAGGCAGAAGAAGGCAAGGATGGTCGTGGGCAAGTCCAAGACCAAGAAAAATACATCGAAAGTATCTAATCTACAGTAGATTCACCTATACCCCCATGTACTACGTTTACTTGAATACGGATGTGTATCTTCTAAACGGAATGAACCTTCTTTTAAAGTCTCGACAAAGGACACATAGCTAGATGTGCAACTCGTGTATTTTCTAACGGAATGGCAAAACCCTTGACCTTATTTAAGAAGTCTCGACGAAGTTTTGCCTGCTACTTAAACTTATTGTCTGCTATTAAATTTATCTATTCTTTCACGATGCTGGTGACAAGAACGGCGCCATCACGGCGAACTTTATAATGTATTGAATACAAATAATTATATTACTTCGTATCAAACTACCGAGCTGCCGAGCTGCTGATGATCCTGGAAGCCAACCGGTGGTTTACCCGAGTACTCAACGGCTTCACAACGGTGAGAGTACGTGGGAGCTTCGCTTGAGGGTAGTGTTTGATACTTCGTATAAAACTAATGAATATTTCAATGAGGACTGGAATCACTTTCCAGCGATGGTGCTTACCGATGCATGATGAAGTCTGCAAGTGAATTGTCCCTGCCTCGCATGTTCACTACGGAGCCAGCGCTAACACCGATCCTCATAACAACTGCATCACCTCGGAATATATGGTCACTACTGCTGAGAAGCGGATTGGTTCGTAGGCGGCAGTGCCGCTTGAAGAAAACAGAAAATTGATATACGTGTCTTCCTTCATGCAGGGTGACAAGACAATTATGCACATAAGGCTGCACGCTTGCACAATCGAGGAGGCTCTCGGGAACAGGAAAGCGTTTCCCATTGCGCGAGCGATCAGAGCACCGTGTCAACATAGTGACCTGGCAAGGTTTACTCCACGATGAAGAATACAGCCTACACCGCAAATGAAGTTCAGTGGTCTTTGTAGTGGTCAGCAAAAATCAAGAGAACAGCGAGATGATAGCTTACGGATGACGCAGGGAAGATATATTTGCGAGTGTTGACCATTGCACAGGAATGACAAATGAAAATTTGATGACGAGTATAGGCGACCAGCGCTGAGGATAAGGAGTGACTTGAAAGTGGGCGATGATAGCGGGCGATCTTATAGTAGTTTTTAGTGGTGCTTACCTTTGAACTGCGCAGTGTGCAGAGTGTCCCGAAGAAGAGTGCATAGTGTCCTGATGAATCGATCACCATACACCATATCTATTGTCTTATTTGTTTCGCAGAATGCGGTGACCAGAACAATAAATATAATCTTACGATGTTTTGTATGCCTAGGCTTTTGGGACTCTTTTGTGTCCTCAATTTTGCAGTTACGACATGGAGCGCCTGAAATAATAGCGCTCAGGGGCCTGATCATGAAAACGGATAATGCAACACCGTCGTCAGGGTAATATACCAGTGACCGCAAAGTCTAACCGCAAAGTCTAAACACAATAATGGTAAACCCACATAAGTAGGATCCAAGCTGAGCCCAAAATTTAAACATTGAGGACGCCGAATCCCAATATCATGTCTGAAACACCGCACCATGTCCATGCTCGCATTGAGCAAGAAAACATACAAACAGCCAACGATACGAACCTGTTTGACGACGACGAAATGGAAGACGAGAGTCAGACCAGATTCCAGTTTGACACACCAAAATGCGTAGTACGTCCAGTCATCGAGCGATTGATGAATCATGCCGGGCTCAGCGTCAGTTCTAGGTATCGCAAGAGGACTCCACGATGGACTTGGATGTCGCAAGCCAGCCCCATGTCGCAAGCCAGCACCATGTTGCAAGCCAGCCCCCAACAAGGGCCGCTCTGCCCGACAGGGGGGAAAAGCGAGCCGCCAATTCGGTACGTCTAGGTTGCATGATTCAAAGTTAATGGTGCTAGACTTTGTTTGATCAGGTGCTGCCTGACAAGCGTCGCATCAAAGAAGTCGACTACTCAGAGAAACTACGCGAAACTGTGTACAGTCAGGAGGAACTGATTCGCAATATGCAGACGGTTCGTAGTATTTCAATGACATTGTCAACATCTGACATGTGGCCTCTGTAGCAAGTGGAAAAACAAAAAAATGAACACGAGCAAAACATGAAGGAGATGAAACGGCAATGGGATACAACTCTCAGAGAGCGGCAAGAACAATTAGCAACGGCCCAGGAAGAAATTGAAGTAAGTCCTGCTGCAGCATGTGACCACCAGACATACGCTGATGACTGTGACAGAGGACCCGTGTCCAACAGTTGGCACGAGAACGGGAGCAGCGAGAAGCAGAGCTGTGTGAAACACTAGCCCAGCGTGAGGAAGCGTTGAAGAGAAAGACAAACGAAGAGGTGAGGCGGATAATCCGACATGAAAATGGTGTGATAACAATAAACAGCTTCGAGAGCGCGAGAGCGCGATACTCGCGGAGATGGACCGAAGGTTTCAGCAAGAAGTGCTCAAGTTAAAGGCGAGAACATGTTTCGTATATAAATGAAAACATGCTGAAATACTTACCAGGCAGAAAAAGAGAGTGAGCTGGCGAAGATGGAACAGAGATTTTCCAGGCGTCCCAGGTCTCAGGACGAGGATGTAGATATGAACATCCCCATGCCAGGAGATGCAGGACAACCATCTCCGTGCGCAAAGCCACGGCCAGGTAACTCGTCCTTGGATGCAATTAAGAGAATAAAGAAAACTCGTGGAATAACGCACAGAGTTCGCCTTGTATCGGTAGGATCGGAAGTAAGCGCCCGATGCCATTGATTAAGATTTAAACTTACGTAGTAACGACGGACAGGAAGTGCCTCAACAACATTCTTCCGAAGACAACGGACCACTGCCTTCACAGCACGATACACAGCCTGCTACAACGATGGAAGATGCGATTGCGAGAGGTGTAGAAGCCGCACTCAGACGCGTTCTAATTGACAAAGAGTTTCCACTCACCAATAAGCACAAGCACAGTCCCCGGAGGAAAAGGGTAGAGGAGAAAGAACTCCGGCAAGAGAAGGCGGCCGAGAAAAGCTACGAAAGAGAATTTATTTTGGTAAGCCAAAACATGGTATGGAAGCTACGACTTACAGTGATATATAGGGAGAAGTGCGACGTCTCTTCAAAGACGTTTTCAGCATTTCTCAAGACAGCGATTTCATGCTCCATGAACCAGCTAGTCATGATGACGTCTATGCATATGAATACGAAGACGGCCCAGGTCCCAACTGCAACCGTCTTGCCTTTGATCTTAAAGGCGGCCCCAAAAGCCCCTGGAACGATAAAGTCGTTGGCTTGCTCCTTGAAGAATTGCATAGAAGGGGTGACCAAGAGAGCTGGCCATTCCGAAGATCAGAGGCGTATTTTAAGGAAGTTCTTCAAGACCGCTACAAGCGCCTCCGTACAGTCTGGATGGCTGCACAACCAAAGGTTACAGCAAAGGGTGGACTGGAGACTCCTGCAGAGGTAGAACAAAGGCTAATCACGAAGAAGGATGAGTCTTTGAAAGTGACTCGTCAGACAACGCGTCGAAAAAATGTATGTTTGAGAGCTGTTCACATTATTATTGTTGTTATTATTTGAATACTGATGCCTTCTCAGAAATATAGTCGCAGAGTTACGGTTCTTGACCATCTCGTTAAGTACAAGACCGACGAGGACGAGGAAGACCTCCCGGCCTGGCAGTGGCTTCAGAAACTGGTCAGGACGTTAGGAGAAGCCGGCATGAGTTCGGAGGAGAGTGACGTCGAAAATGATATCGAAACGGTCCTTCGTGTCAAGAACATGACTTGGCGCCGTGCGATCGAACGGGAATTGGATATTATCGATCACCAAAGAATGCTGGATGATGATATTTTCGCGCCTCAAGGTTCGAAGCCGATGAAACGGATACGCTCATCTGGTAATCCGAAGACATCCAGAACAGAAATGGACGGCTTGCCTAAAGCGCTGTACAACGAGGAATGGCTTGCGGGTTTGACAAAACGTCAAATTGAGAGGTTATCTATCTCAGATGAGAAGTTTAATTGGTTGAGAGTCGCGGTAGCGTAGTGCTGAACGATGTAATAACGCAGTCGAAGTACAGAAACGCGACCGTCGCGTCGACAAATCAAAGCTGAGGTCCTCTGTGTGTGAGGAGAGAGGATGACGCGACAGTACAAACCATCGCGTCGGCAACTCCAAAGGCGAAGTCCATCGTCGTGTCGAAGGAGGAGAGGATAAGGGTTGACGCAACAGTGCAGACCGTTGCGCCAGTAGAGGTTGAGGTACTATAAGCTAAGTGCATATATCAGTACTGAGTGTAAAGGCTGAATCAATTACTGACCGTCGTGTCGAAGTCCATACAGACCATTGCATCGTCAAATCCCCGTCGAGTCGTCGCCACCAGTCGAAGTCCAGAGACACGACGGTACAGACCGTCATGTCGAAGTCCAGAGACGCGACGGTACAGACCGTCGCGTCGAAGTCCAGAGACGCGACGGTACAGACCGTCGCGTCGAAGTCGAAGTCGAAGTCGAAGGCGAAGTCCACTGTCGTGTCGAACGAGGGGGGGGGTAAGGGATGACGCAACAGTACAGACCGTTGCGCCAGTGGAGTAAGTACTATAAGCTATGTGCAAATATCAGTACTAAGTGTAAAGGCCTAGGCTGAATCAGAAAGTACAAACATCCGCAAATAAAGTCACGTGCAAAGCAAATCTCATTGTCAATGTCGGTCTCGGTCAACCCAAACTCCATCTATATTTAGGCTCAGCCGTTTGTACTGCTGAGTCTTCTCTTTTCTCTTCGACTCGGACTCTCATCGATCATCACCTAGCGGTCTGTACTGCTAGGCGTTGGCGTGTTCTGCGCTACTATCTCTGTGCGGCGCACACTACGCGCAATTTAAACCCCGCTGCAAGGTTTTACCGGCTGTGCACAACTGTTGCTCTCCGCGTTCTCTTAATACTGCAACGGTCTGTACTGTTGCTGTGTTCTCTTGAACCCATTCTCGGCCTTTCGCGTGCAATAGTCTGTACTGTTGCAAGCTTTCTTCCATCACCCAGTCCTTTCACTATGGCGCCCATGGTGACTCCCAAGCTCCGCGTATTCACGCACGAAGGGCGAATTTTTACGTCCTTAAATGCGTCCTTTCTTCCAGCCACGATCCCTCCTATCCCTCGACCTTGGAATCCCGCACTCGAATCCGATTCTTCGCCCGATAACATCAAAGACGCTCTGACCACCCAGTGGGCTTACGAGACTCGCCCATGGTTTCCCCTCATCGCAACAAGCCCTGATTTTAGTGGAGCTGTCTTTGCATGTCTCAACCATTCGCTGTACTCTTTGCCCGTAGAGTCCACACCCGATGGCCGCTATATGTTGCGTGGAGACGTTCGGCGAGAATGGGAGAGCCTAGAGCAAAAGTTACTGTGGTGTTCGCAACAGTTAGCAGTGAACATGCACTTTCCTTGGTATGGCCAAGCTCCAAGACCTCCCAAAGACTATGGATACCTGAGGTCCCATGCCGATGCGAGGCTTGCAAAGAAGGTCGCCCTGAGATCTCGCGATGCATTTTTAGGTATATTTTTCATCTATATGCGCGCTGATCATGACTGATTGCGTCCGTTTTCAGGGATCTCAGCTCTTTGCACGTATTTCATTATGGCTCGCCGGTATCGACCTCATAATGATTCTGCCTCCTGGACTTCCCTCCTAACAAATGACCCTCGATGTCCTATCCTATCTGCATGGGTGATGGAACTTTCTCGTACATTTGTCGGGGATCTTACAGATGCCGTACCACGCAATGGTATGATCATTAATGGCGCTTATAGTCTGGCCTGGGACACGGACGTGATCATGTTTGAGCACTATAAAGTTCCGATCTGGGTGCATTGGCCTCCTGGTGTTTCCGGCAACAGGATATGGAAGCTCTATTGCCCCTCAGCAGACGATCTCGCTAGAGCAACTAGCGCTACCTCGAGCGAACTGCAGAACAACGACGCTTGGGGCATTCAGTCCGATTCTCATTCTTGGCTTGCCCAGCCCAATGACATATGTGACCCTGAGTCGAGCCAGCCAGCACCGTTGTCCACTCAACCTCAACAAGACCTCTCTCGTTTTCCCCTTCCCCATAAAAATAGTGGGCAGAGACATGGCGAAGATTGGCAGGCGTTTTTTGCTCGCAAAGCCTTGCAGAACGCGAAGAAGGAGGAGAAGGAGACCCCGTCTGAACGACAGGCTCGTCTGAGTCGTCAACGTTCGGCCGAGAATCACAGCCTTTCCGGCAAGTCCAGTAGGATTTGGGTGTTTGAATGGCAACCCCAAGATGATTATAATGATTTCATGTTGCACACTCACATCACGAAGGCTAGGGTTGAGGAGGTCTGGGGAGACTACAATAAGTTCACCAGGGTCTTTGATTCTTTTTCCAATCAATGGGACTTGTGTCTCGCACTCGACCCCACTAGCATCCCTGACGGTGATGATCGCGAGGATGACGACGATATCATGCCTCCTCTCCCCGTAGCTTCCCCTTCCGAGGTTCCGCCTCCACCCCCTTCCAGTTTCGCCAATGATATATACACATACTTCGGCAGCGGTGTTTCACTTTCGTCAAGACATACACACATCGAAGGATTCGTTCCTGTATTGCATTATTACTTCGGATATCGAAGCACTGCCCCTACCTCTGCTCCCACCATATCATTCCTACCAGCGAACGAGTGGATTAAAACGGCCAAATGGGATCAGCTTCGCAAACTTCTTGGTGATTCGTCGGCAGAAACGGGTTCGATCACGGAGCCACAACGTCAATGCATCACGAAGTTCATTGCATGTTTCGTCAACATGAAAGAGTCTGACTTGAACACAATCCCACCCGACCTTTGGGATCTTGGACCCCTCCCGTCTCTACAAATTTCACATCCTTATATTCGTATCTCGCGTGTGCAGCTGTCGCAATGTCGGTATTATATTATCGAGCCCCGCGAGTCCCCAAATCTTGTATTCTGGACTCTGGCTGTCCTCAACCCCGTCACTGCTGTTATGTGTTTGCGCCGTGATTGGGGCTCAGACATGAGGCAGATTGCCTTAGCTTTGCTTCAAAGAGGCATTGGATTCAGGACCTTACAGAACATGAGTGTCGCGCCCCACTATCGTCGCCCCCTTTCTGAACTTCGTACCTACACGTTAGGGCATCGACGGCCCCCTTTCAATCCCCTATACGCTGATTATATCATATATGAGCAGCTCCGCCACGAGTTCATGAATCGTCCCCGGGCGAGGGCTGCGTTCCTGCATGGAGGACTCGTATGGCGTTTGGCCTTGCACAGCCTTGGTTTCAACCACCTTCCGTCTGTCCTCGACGGTATTTCAACAGAAGCCGTTCCATTTGGCGAGCTATTGATTGGCGATGGCGATCAGACTTACTACGACGATGGGTTGTCAGAGGAGGAAATTGATTTCATGTGCGGAACGTACTACATAGACCACCGTAAGTTTTACAGTTCAGTTCAGTCCCATCAGTAGTACTAACGGTCGCACTTTCTAGGTGACGGTCCAGAGATAGTTTCATGGTGGCCTCGGCCCAATGCTTGGAATGCGTCGGGCTTAAATGTTGGTTTTTGGTCGGCTCGCTGCGAAGATTGGTTCCAAGGACATCTTGGCAATCTTCGAGAAGGGGTTTCTCGTATGCGACATTCGCTCACCAAGGACGCCAATGGTCCAATGACCTCCACACAATGGAAGCGCTCCCTCAAATTTCAACCTGCTACTAACAAGATCATGCGCAACGTTTCGGCAGCTAGCTACGATTTCATGACAAGAGCTTCAAGTAAGAGTTCCCTCACTCCTTTTTTCATTCATACTTACGAGTTTTGCGTAGCTTGGACTCAGACATAGTTTTACCGTACCATACTTGTATGATAATGAGACATTAATTTTAGTCGGATCGCCATTTGTCCTTCATGAGTGGGCAACGATTGAGTGATGAGCGGGTGATGATCGGGCGATTTATTTTGTCCGAAGGCGAAACTTGAAGTTTGGCCATCACATTTTGCCGCCAGTGTAAATTTCAAATTTTGTATAGCCCCTTATTGTTCGACAAAACTTAAAATATTGGCAAGCATATCAAACTTCAAGTTTCGTACGAAGTTGTATGCGATAATTAAACTTAAAATTCAAGCAGACGCCGGAAATCAGATTATATTTCTTGTTTAAGTTGAGGTATAGTCAGTGACAACATGGCCGTGGATATTTCATATCTTGATTGTCGTCCAAAACAATGATTAATTTTGAAGTTATATGTCCCTCTTTATGTCAAT
>KN835661.1:3476-16542 GCA_000827255.1 Suillus luteus UH-Slu-Lm8-n1
GGGATAGGAAGGTCCACCTATGGATAAGGGTAACACTTTAGGTGATTATCAGTATACGATCCTACGAGCCCAGGGCTGGCTAGGTCGTTACAGCGGTTCTTCCGCGCTGAGGCTGAAGCTAGTAAGCTTTGCCGACCTCCTCTTGCAAGTTGTCATCCTAACGTTCGCCCATTTCCTTCCCCAGAGGAATTGGCCATTCAAAAAGAGGCTCACACCTTCAATGAGATGATCTGAGCTGAGCGCAGGCACAGGCACCCTCACCATCACTCTCACCGCTCTCCCCACTTGTCCTTAGACAATTGTGGTCAGCACCGACCTCCCTCAGATCATCGAGGACGCTCCTTGAATGCCCCTACCCGTGCTTCAGTCCCTCAGACTCGGACTGCCAGGCCTCACTCCCCCCCGTCCAGTAATCTCGCACCCCGATTCGACTCGGGTGCTCCTTGCACCGCAACTGAAGTCATCGCTGCCGCCTGTGCCTAGAGCACCTCCAGCTCCCCGTTCTCCACTGTCCTCAGCTCTCCCAACCCAGTAGTTGATCCTGGTTCTCACGTCACCGACCTGATCGCCAATGCTGAACAGATGGACCTCGAAGCCACAGCCAGACAAGTTGGCTTCTTCTGTACCGAGGACATGTTTGGTAGAGTCGTCCTAGCATGCTCCCTTGTTGCCAATGAACTCACTTTGATTGTTCTATTAGCTGCCATGCACCTTCAAACGTCTCAGGCTCCTTTGCCCTAGGACCCTTCATCACCAAAAGAACTCGCTACTTCAAAGAGCAGGTCCCCTTTTTTGTGGACCTGGAGGGCGTATGTAGTGTCACCAAAACCTTAGTTGTAGTCATCCTTACAACTAAGCATCTCCTCTTGTTTCACTCTTGTTTCTCTTTTATTGTACCTGACCGTAGAGTATATAAACCCCCGTTTCTGTACTCGTACGGTAGTTGATGTTGATCCTTCTCCCCCGAAAATAACAAGTTTAGTTCGGCCAGTTTTCTCTGCTCAATCCCTAAGCTTCCCTCGAAGTCAACTCGAACCTCGTGTGAACATCTCCTAAACGCCACACGTAGACGACACTATCTAAAGTAAGCAATACACCAACAGTGTCTTTGAGTCACTTTAGTCGAGAATTCCAGGTGTCGAGAGGCTATACTAGCAAAGTGGTGTCAGGTACACAAAGAAAAAAAACTTTGTTCAGTCAACAATCCTTTGGATGACAAAGATGAACCAATGTCGTGCAGGTTTGACTTACATGTCTCAATGTAACTGACATTAGCAACAGTGAAACCTTACAAGACTGCATTGCCATGGTCAAGTATGCCAAGGACGACTTCATGGCGCATATCAAATCTCCACGACGATTCTTTGACCTCCTCATGGACAAGTACTCCAAGACTATGCCTGACCCCAATTTAGATCCTACTAGGCATGGAGACAAATCTATCTTCGAACACACTATTGAGAATTTCAAAAATTTTATTGACAAAGCAAATGGCAGACTGGATGGTATCCTTCAGATGTGTGGTATTTGTGATGAGTGGTGTGCTGCAGATGCCATCTGCAAATTCATGAGAGAAATGGTAGGGATGGTGGAAGACATCTTGTTGCGTCTGGCAGAAGGCAGAGATAGTGAACTAGTGGTTGCTTTCATGTAGGGTGAATTGTGGTACCAGGAATACAAGTTCCCCACCTAGTGTACCTACTACCTAGTACTAATACCATGCACTTCTATCTATGTCCGTGGGACTATTGATTGGTGACAGCAACTTGCAGTGTGAAACACACTATGCACAAATCTTTCTGTGAAGATGTCATGTACTATCTCTGAGTCTATTGGTTTGGTCATGGCGCAATGGGACAACCATTTCTGGGAGTACTCATCATGCCTGTGGCTGAAGCAATCAGTATGTGTCTGACTGATCCTTTTCATTTTGTCTAACTTTTATCTAGAGCATCTCATGTGACGCGACAAATCAGTAAAAGTATGTGTAGATTACCTTGATGTTAGTACACTGATGAGTAGTCATTTAAGATGGCACCACGTAGTTGGCTCTCAGAGGAGCAGCAAACATTTGTGCTCACCTACCCTGAAAGCTTTCTCAAGTGCAAAAAAAAGGGAACTACAACTATTTCTGGCCCTCCTTTTTCAAGAAGTGGGAAGAATGTTGGCCAATCACTCTGGAAGGCTCATTAGAGCCCCTTGACAAGAACGCAAGACTCGAGCAGATGGCTAAGGCAAGGGATGCCCTTCAGACAGTAAGATTTGTTTCCTAATTAATGTATTGAAATATTGGCTAATCACATATGAACTAGTGTTTGATGGTCAAACTACACAATGACTTTGGTAATTCGAAGATAGGCTGCCAGGCAAACACTGCTGGGAATACCATCATCAGCAAGCTGATTGATGATATCACCATCAAGTCAGGCAAGAAGAAATTGTGCCCCCTCAATGCAACAGAGGTTTATGCCAAGAAGTATTATGCATCATGTGTCCAGCCTGCAGTCAAGGAGGAACTCAATGTCATGAAGAACGCAGTTGACACACCTGAACCCAAAAAGCAGGTGATTCAGGTTGTCTGCAAACAACTAGCATCCTGCTAGGAGAACCAAAGTACGCAGGTGAAGGAAGAGGTCACGAAATTGGCCCAAGAGATGAAGGAAAAAAGGGAGAAAGAGAAAGAAGCCATACCTGACAAGAAGGAGGTGCCGAAGGAGTTGTGAGTGATGCTGACTATCTCACTTCATTATCACTAATGGTAGGCAGGGTTATATACAGACTTATAGAAATACTGTCTATGTTTTTCACCGAGTTACATGATTCAATGGGATGGACATTCAGCATCTTACTAGCTGGTCCTGACCCTGTGAATGCTAGCAAACTCGATGTCAGTAGCCTGCATATTGGAACAACCCTTGCTGGCAATTGGTTCAATCAAGCATATCTGAAATTCGAGAAGAGTATCATGGTGCCTTACTTTGAGTTTGCATCTTGAGCATTTCATGAGTCATCTAATGGTTGGCATCTCTGTTTGAAGCTGATCAAGATGTAGCTGATGTTGCATTATTATTATCAAAGAGAACCACCATGCCTGACCAGAATGATACATCACTGCCAGACACACAGGCGCTGCCAGCCCATAACTTCCATAACTCCATCACAGCTGATATATCACTCGCTACCATCTATTCCACATCCTCTTCCACACTTGATACATCACTTGCTACTGTCTCACCCGATACATCGCTCACTACTGTCTCTTCCACGTTCACTTCCACACTCAATACATCATTCATGGCATCAGTACCATCCCGGTTGCAATCTGCTTACAACTTCTTCCAATTTGCTCCCCCTGATCTTCAAGATGACGACGTTGATCTAGACTTCAATAGTACAATCCTACCGATGCCACCCAACTACAAGCCACCATCTCCATTACCTCCCTCTTCTCCAATACAGTTTTCGTCCACTTCCTCTGGAATGGATTGGTTTGCTTCTTCAAGATTATCTCCTCTAACTTCCACCTCGAGATTGGCAGACCTTAATTCTGCTGGTCCCTTGGGACACGACTCTGACAACGCCCTCACAACTTTGCAGAGCCAAGCATCTCCTCCTTGTCTTTGCCATATATCATCCATTCTCACAAAAACTGCAAATGCCAACAATCCTTTTGCTCCCATGACAACTCCTACTCTCATGCATTCTCCAACTTCAGTAGAAATCCCTTCAGTGCAACCATCTTCAGTTGTGTCTGAACCTCCCATCATGAAACCTATTATGGCCACTCCTTCTCTGCCTGCCACAGTTGGTAGGGTGTTACCAGCAACAACGAAGGCTGTTAAACACAAGTCCACAAAGAGCAACGAGATAGTCTCTGCAAAGCATCAGAAGAGGGAGGGTGCAGTGGTCCTACCCACTGAGAACTCACAGCCCATCGAGGGAGACCAAGGTAAATGACAACACTTCTAGTCATCCCAGGCGGCTGCTGCCAATAGTATTACCACGGCTCGGCTATGGTCAGCTCTGGTTCGGCATTTACCAGTTTGCCAGAAGTTTGGCAATCATCGTGAGCCAAGCCACTGATTAGTGACTCGGTCCGATTTGTAAGCCATGCAAACTGGTTTCAACCAAAAATGTGTGAACCTTGGCTTGAACTACTTTAAGCTGGCTCAAGCCAGTCCAGGCCGAAATGCAAAAGCAGCAGTTGGGTGGCAGATTATTAATCGTTTTCCTCTCAGTTAGTTGATTTCACGTTTTTCTACTTGGCTATTGTATACATCATGGATAAGGTCCCTACTCGAGTTGATGGAAGGTTTAGGCTGGGAGATGTGTTGGGGTCTGGCTCGTACGGTATGTCATTCCCATATCACTGACTACATGTTGATTCAACATTTGGACCCCATTTAGCTGTTGTGTATCGTGCACGGAATATCATTAAGGATAACGCAGTCGCCATCAAGCTTGAACCTATCAACCACTCATCTTCCATGCAGCGTGAATACCGCATTTTGAAAATCCTTGAAGGTGGTATTGGGATTCCCCGTGCCCTTTGGTTTGGTAGGGAGTTGGCATATCACGCTCTAGTTCTTGACCTCCTTGGGCCATCACTGCACCATATCTTCCTTGCCCACAACTGAAAATTTAGCCTTGACACTGTTGTGAATCTAGGAGACCAGCTGGTCAGTTGGTGTGTGTATTGCCATTGCACGCGCAGATTGCTAACCCCATCTCCCAGCTCTCACGTCTTGAATACATTCATTCGCATAATTACATCCACGGTGATATAAAACCACAGAATATTGTGGTGGGCCTTGGCAATTTGAAGCACACCGCCTTTCTCATCGATTTTGGCACCGCAAAGGAATTCTGGAACACATCGACCGGAGTCCATATACCATTTCGCCCAGGTCAATGTCTTACCGGAACTCCTGCATTCGCATCAATCAACAATCATTTGGGACTTGAACTGGGTCGTCATGATGACCTTGAGTCACTCACATACATGTTAATATACTGTTTGCAGGGCTCTCTTCCATGGTTGACCAATGACCAAGAGAAGCTTTTGAGCTCTTCCATCCTTGAGTGCAAAGTCAACACTATCATTGAAGTTTTGTGTCAAGGAATTCCTGTCCAATTCGCAACGATTCTCATTTACACGTGCGCTCTCGCATTTTCAGAGGACCCTGACTATAACCACATTTGTTCCTTGCTTCGTGTACTTCATTCTACATCACCTGCTCCAGCAAGCACGCAGCTGGATTTCGGCAGGCCTGATGTGCCTACCATACATCCCCTTCCATGCTATGATGAACCCTAGGCAATCAAGGCAGTGCCTTCAAGTCCATGCCCGCTGCTTCATAGATCGTCTCATGTGTCAGTAGTCTATTTTATGTGCTCACTTTTGAACTGACATTATTGCAAGTTTATGCCCACATAATCACCCCTCCCCATTATGTGCAACTGCCTCAACTCCATGCCAGAAAAAAGCCTAGTTTATATATCATGACACCATTATATAGTGTTACTTGTTACTTGTACATACGACTGTATATGCATACTATGTGAGCTAATGATACTATCATGATAGGTTTCATAGCAGCGGCAGGAGCCACAGCCTTTGAGTCTATGACTAATATCAAGACGGTATCCCATTTCTCCAACTCCCACGCACAATGCAACCTCTTATCTTTCAACATGCTGCAGGTAGCAGCGCAACTCAGCAATGAGAGACTCATGGTGACTTTCTGAAGAGTCATTAGGCCTGAAAATGAGGATCTAATTTCTTATTTCCTTGATCATTCAGTTACATGGTCACCCATGGGCCACAGTCACCCACTGTCTGCACAAGGACCTTATCCCATCCATTCTGTTGCGATCTAGAGAGCCTCTGGGCCCTCTGCAGTCAAGTTGGAGTCAATTGCCTCTAGTAAGTCCCTATCTCAAAACCGCATGAGTTTTTTGCTCCTCAAGGCTCTCACTCATCTGACTCGCATATAGCATTAAAACATCAAGGCTCTAGCAACTTCACTAGCGACACCTATGGATTTTTCCATCAGGGACTCGCAATCGCTCCACATTGGCATGCTCTGGGGTTTCCCATGGTGAAGACCTATATAGACAGGTAATTCTGTCATTAGATCCTTCACTACCACTACCATGCCTCCTCGACGGAAGAACACTTCCCGGGTTGCTCCCAAAGCCGATTCTGCTCCCATTACTGCCACTCCTCTTCCTGCTATTTCCACTGCTGCTCCTGTTGCTGCCACTCCTCCTACTGCAACTCCTGCTGTCGCTCCCATTGCTGCTGCAGCGAATGCACCCATGCTTCAAAATTCCCCAAGACGTTGTCAGCTTCCTGTTAGATTCAGAGATAATGGTTCGAGTCCTGCCACAGATGAAGGGGAATCCTTTCACCTTGAGAACATCTCCGATGATGAGGAAGACAAAGCGGCCAACCCTCCTGCACTCACAGTAACGCCTGTTGCGTGCCCTAGTCCACTCCAGACTGCGATGAATACCGCCAGAACTGACCCTCTGGCCACTGGTGGCCGAGCCAAACCACCTCAATCCTCTGCCAACATTCATTTCTTCTACAGACAGGACCCTGTCACTCAGTCTAGGATCTGTAAAGCCTGCGAGTGAGTATTGTATCTGCAGTCTATCATTTTTTTCTAACATAATTTGCAAGAGAAATCCTCGCTCGTGACAATACTCATGCTGTTGTATCATACCTTGCTACTACAGGCACTACAGGTCATCAGACACGCGCATTCAACAAGCATACCATCATTTATTTGAAAGAAGCAGAGTGCAACCACTGGCACGTCCATGCTTCATCGTGTTTGAAGACATTTTTGGATGATGGCTGGACGATCGCGACCTTGCATTAACGGCTCAAGGATCTGGCTTACACCTTGGACGAAATGCACAAACAGATCGTGAGATTTATCGTTGCCGATGATCAGGTGAGTTGATGTACACTTTCTACATACTATAGTCAGTAATTGTTTTCAGGCAATCAGCGTTATTGAATGCCCAGAGTTTCGCCGCCTGATCCGTCTTCTGCGGCCATCGCTCAATGAGACTGATGTCTTTCATCAAACCAAAATTCATGCATTGGTCATTGATGCTTTCCATGAGCACTTCAATGCTTTGAAGAGGGACCTTGTGGTAGGTCTACAGTTGTCGAGAGCCCCACAAAGCATCTTATATTCTTCAGGCTGCCCTGGGAAAGGTCTTGTTCACATCGGACCTCTGGTCAGATTCTAACCTTTGCCCATTCATGGCTGTTACCGCCCACTGGATTGCTAGGGCAGACCATAGTTCAGTCCTCATCTTGAACACAGCGTTGATAGCCTTCCATCACATCCCAGGAAGTCACACTGGAGAATTGCTAGCAGAAGTAATATTGCATCTTCTGGATCAGGCCAGTGTGACCAAGAAGGTTAGTGTTTTGTTGTGCCGTGTAGCATGCTCTAACTTTGTTTAGACTGGTCATTTCACCTTGGACAATGCCTCCAACAACCAGGTTGCCATGCGGGAGCTGTCACACAAACTCGAGTCCCAGGGGATTGATTTCCCTCCCATTGACCGCAGAATCCTGTGTTTCCCCCACATCATTAACATATGTGTAAAGCACATCATCGAAGAATACCACACAGCCGACTATTCGCTTGTGCCCGATTATTGGGTCATTGGCAATTGCACTATCGTAAAAGCGGAATATCTCAAGGTCGTGACAGGGAAAGCTATTCTCAGGGCTAGGGACGTTGTGCACACAATTCGTGCATCTAACCAGCAACGTGATTTTTTCAGGGACACCATCGTCACAGGTAACGAGAAGGAGTGGTTTCAAGATGACATGGGTGCAAAACTATGGCTCCCCATTGTCAAACTCCTACTTGATGAGTCAACTCGCTAGGATTCAGTCTATATCATGCTTAACCATTTGCGAACCCTTCACCAGGTAAGACATCACCCACTAAACATCTGCCATGACTAATAGTTGCCCAGGCAATAGATTTATTCTTTGACTCTCCTACTCAACGCCCTATCAGCAAATTCAAACTGAGCTCAATGGAGTGGCAGTTCTTACAGGACATTGAAGTAATCCTAGAGGTCAGTTTAAGTATATTCAAAATTCACGCTTCGTCTGATTGTGTCATCAGGCGCCCCATGCTGCCCAACAATGCATGTCAGGCGAATGCACTCCCAAGCTGAGTGGTGCATTTCCAGCATTCGAAACATTTATCGAGCGCTGGAAGCTTTTGGCCCAGCATGTCCCACACTGTGACCCTCTTGTCCAGATAGGTTTAGATTGGGCTGATAAGTATGACAAGAGGATGGGCGCCACAAATGCCTATGCAGTCGCTATGTGTGAGTCCATTGATATCTTTTAGTAATGTATGGTTACTCACGTTTGAGTTCATCAGTTGTTGACCCTAGTATCCGAATGTCATGGGTTCGGAGTCGTTGGGGGGAACAAATGAATAAAGATGTAGACGAGCACATAATCCATCTGGTACATATACTATGCAACTTCAAAGGTCAAACTGATATTATCTCATGTAGATGCATCAAAAGCGAGCTGAAAATGGCTCAGCATATGTAGGGCCTTCAGGTAATGAAGTAGTACTTCGACAACAACCACGCACGCTAGGCTCGCGTCTCTACGGACTACCTGACATCAATGTCCTCCCACATCACGACAGCATTGCCCAAACGGTCGAGCAAGAGTTTGAGGCCTACGCTACGGCTAATCTTAGCCCCAAGACAACAGACATACTTGCATTCTGGGAGGTGAGCGTCCTGCGTCTCCATATATTATACCTTGCGTCATTAACCACGAGGTGTTGACCAGGTTGCAGAGACATCATTTCCGACAATTTTCGGCATTGCAATGGACCATCTCCCAATACAGGCCTCTGCTGTTCCATGTGAGCGAGTTTTTTCATCTAGTAGCGAAACTGACACAAAGAAACGCAATCGCACAAGCCCAGTCCCGATGGAGGCTCTGCAGGTGGTAAAGTTCCTCCTGAACAAAGAGCAACTCAACTTTACCAAAGGTTGGGTGGCATCGCAGAAGGATATGGAGTACAAGACGTTGCGCGAACAACAGGAATCCAGCACCGTTCTGACATTAACTAACAGTGGCATTACAGGTGATATATGCAACAATCTTCTTAGAGCTATTGCAGAGGATGAGTGTGACGACATCAACGATTTTTCTACTACCTATGAGCTATGATGTTTGCTTTCCCTACTTGGATTTCATCTCTCGTTTACCCTATCTTTACATGTTCTAGCTGCCTGGCTATTTGCAATAGTGAACTTCTTCATTGTTCGCCTTTCCTTGACAGCCTGCGCTTCATCTCGACAGGCCAAGTGCTCTATCGGTCTTTACAAGTACTGGCTAATTACCTACTCACATTTTGCAGTGCACCAACACTCATCAAACATCACAGATGTCTGTCCAAACAGTTTGGACTTCTCAATTTGGCAATCTTTCGCCACTTTGCTTGTCCACCTCTTGTAGTCTTCAGACTCGTGTTTCTCGCCATGAGATGTAGTCCTGAGTGCATGACGAGTTTGGAGCCAGAAATCAAATGTTGCAGTGTGAGTAATAATCTAGTATCTGGTCAAACTGACAGCTACACTGTGTTACATCTAGGTGATGGTTTTCATCTTTAGAAAACACAACAATCACACTTTTTGACTGGTATGAGTTGTCTTGTCAGCCCTTTGCATTCCAAACCTTACAGATATCTTCAGGTACCACGATCCTATGCCCATTTGGCCCCATCACCTCCAACTCTACCCTCAACAATGGTCTGGGGCACTACCAAGGCAGACCCAGATCACCTCTTTCTGTCATCAATGTCGAGCAGGGCAAGTGTTACCAGTTTGGCATCATTGGTCTATCTTGTGAGTCATTGTATAACTTCTCTATTGATGGCCATACCATGACGATTTTTGAAGCAGACGGCATCAAAACCCATCATCCTTCGGTCTGCATTCACTCTTGGTGGTCTCGGTTCTGATATTGGCAAAACAGATGTCCACATCAACTTACTTGCATCCACTGTGAATGGTGTCTTCAAGGCCAAAGAAATGCGATCTGGAGGTGTGGTTCCCATTCCAAGGTGCATACAAGAACTCGTTTCCTGCTCGAATCGTATGGACGGCATGGACACATGGTTCCCATTCCAAGGCACATACAAAGTCGTAAGTTGTCTTTTCATTTATAAACTTCCCATTGATGTTGACTCACTACAGATATCCGTCGTGGTCTCAAAGTGAAGGACCAGCAACAGAAGGTCTACGTCCACATGCTGAATGTATGTGTGCATCACATGTCAATCCTAGCGCCATTCAAGTGAGTAATCATTGACACAGTCATGTACAGACACTTTCTAATCCATACGGCTCTCCCTACAACAACCATTTCTATTCTTGCCTTCCCAACAGCCTCAACACCCAAGATCGCCACCTTGATCTCCCTGGCGCCTGACCTCTTTCCCCTCCTCTCTCCCTTCCCCTCTCCCCTCCCCTCTCCCCTTGTCTTTCTCCCCTCCTCTCTTCTCCTGTCTCCCCTCCTTGTCTCTGTTCTGCGGCTCTGCACTGCCGCTCAATCATCCGCTGCTCTCGTAAGTGTTGTGCGTGAGCAACACTGCAATACAACTAACATATGCTTTAGTTGTTGATCAATCATTCATCAGACGAATTGGACCACGTACGTTATCCTGGGGAGCCATAGTTGCTTGGTAGTTATGTGTTGATGGGCGATGAGTGTAGATCCAGTAGTAGACTGGTAGTAGATTGCTATGATATCGAGATCAGCTTTGTCAGCGGGAGATGTGAAGTCCAATTCTATTTTTAGTAAGTTATTCTTGGCTTGTGAGAGGGCGCTTAATTTAGTTGCCAGCAGGCGTCTTTTGGGCGTCTTAGACTTTGTAGATTTTCTTCAAGTTGTGCAACTACACTCACTGGTCTTGCTACTTGGACGCACAGCATGTTCACCTCACCACCAGTTATTGATTATCTCGCAGACAGTCCGTATATGCAATTGCTCAGCTGAGCTATGGATTTAACTACAAGGTGTGTTATTAATCTTCTGTTTTTTCATTCATTCTCAATGTCTCCCGCCTCCTCCAGCCACTTTGACACCTACACCTACATATGGCCATCATTATTCCCTGCTGCCACAGCCTGCTTTCCCTCCGCCCAACTCTTCCTACATCACACCACCCATCTATCCCCCTCTGTCATTCTTTGCACCCACCCGCCTCTCTCTCTCAGACTTCGGACGAAGGGCATGTTCCAACTGCATGAAACCAACTAGACGGAGCACGAGATGTGTCAGTATCTGGAGTGGGAGCTCAATGTGGATCCAGTGATACTTAGGGAGTTTGAGGACATGGTCAAGAAGTATTTCATTCGTCAACTTACCATTCTTACATTCTTCCCTCATCATCCCAGACAACTCCTCCTCCTACCACAACTCCCTTCCCACCTCCTCCAGCCACTTTGACACCTATGCCAACATATGGCCATCGTTATCCTTCACCGCCAAAGCCTGATTTCCCCCCGCCCAACTCTTCCTACACCACACTACCCACATCACCAGATACGCCATCATCAAGTTATTTGACATCAAGGTCTCCAGCATCAACGGCATCTCCTCCAACACCCCCAGGTATGGAGGACTGTACGGCTCGCATCACTTCAGCTTTGTCTTCACCAGGTATCCCAAATTCCCCCCCACCCAGCACTTCCTACATCACACCACCCCCATTGCTGCCATCAATGGCATCTCCTCCAACATCCCCAGGTATGGAGGACTGTATGGCTCGCATCATTTCAGCTTTGTCTTCACTAGGTATCCCAAAATTCCCTCCGCCCAGCACTTCCTACATCACACCACCCACATTGCCAGACACGCCATCACCAAGTTATTCAACTCGATGTCTCCGGCATCAAAGGCATCTCCTCCAACACCCCCAGATATGGAGGACTGTACGGCTCATATTGTTTCAGCCTCGTCTTCACCAGGTATCCCAAAACACAAGCCTGTACAGCTGTACCGGTAAATTTGTTTCTATTATCACCTGCTACCAATTGTCTGTAGTTTCTCATCATGTAGTACATCCGTTCTCATCCTCTCATAGACTTGCATCATTTCAGCACAATATTATATATATATATTATTATTATTATTATTATCATTCTCAAGCTGGCTTGAGCTAGCTTTAAGACCTTACATGCAGCTCCTTAGACTAGACCAAGCTACTAATTACATAAGCTATAACTACATACATGGTTTGGCTACCTACAGCTCTGCTCGCGGCTAAAGCTGGTCATAAGCTGCAGCCGTGGCAACACTAGCTGCCAATGCCATAGATACAACTTAGGTAAATTCTTTTGTGTTCATTCATAGCTGCTCTTTTCCCAGTACTACAATATGCCCAGCAACAGCCCTCTTAGTGACACTCCAACATTTGTTTCTTCATTCACCTCTCACAGTAGCTCATCCCTTCATCTCTTTCGGTCGTTAGTGTACCATAATCGGCTTCCTCGTGTGCTACATTGTATGTATTGCTTGAGTCCGTCGTGTTAATGCCTCAATGCCTCATTCTGAGTCTGTCATCTAATTCTGTATGAATGGAAAACCCATAATAAGGACTGAACCGCCCAAGCTCACAGCCGAGAAGTATTGACTTTTGACTTGGTGGACTTAGTTGAATTTCTGCAGCATTTGAGTTCAACTGACACCTGAGACATAGCCAGAAAAGTTCTGTGACCAGATGTGATGCATATCGTGAGACAAATTGTGCATATTTCAGCTTATTTGTCTATCGTGCAGATATTAGACAGTCTCTGAATAAAATCACAAATATACGCAAGTATCAAATTCTATTGATCAAATTCAGAGTAAGTTGGGCAAAAACAGGGAGAATTTGTTTCGTAATTTGCCTATGTTGCATATTAACTTCATTTCCAAAATTTAGTTACAAATATTAAGATGCCTCCAAGGTTACAATTGTCCTTGCATATTTCACGTGACATT
>KN835662.1:0-16594 GCA_000827255.1 Suillus luteus UH-Slu-Lm8-n1
TAGTATGAAGCAGTAATTCGGAGATTTCGTTTTGGGTTTTGTAGGGTTTTCCTGCGAGAGATAAAGCGATTCGTTCTAGGTATTTTTTTCCTGTTTTTGCGTCAGTGACTTCGTTTTTAAGTGCTATTATTTCTGGTATAGACAGTCTAGGTGGGGCTCGTTTGTTGGTGGTTTGTGTTGGGTTTGCTGGGGTAGCTGGACGAGATTCAGAGGCTTGGTCGGTACCTGAGGTTATCATGTCTCTTAGGTTTCGTGTTCCGTTGCCTTTATCTTTGTCTTTATTATTGACTAGGGTGTTTGACGGAGCCATGGTTGAGGAGGCGCCGTTGGACGCGCGCTGCCAGTGAGCGCGTGTAAGTTCCGGGGTCCTAGTCGGGGTGCCGCTTGGTTCAGGTCCAAGGGGCGATGTTGAGAAGTTTATCATCCTGCGGGTAGCTGCCGGATCTCCGAAGTCAGGTCCACAAATGCTCTCGATGAGTTTAAGGCAGTCAGAGCTTCCATACTCCATCAATCACGTTGGACATCTAGAAGCGTTCATATCCGTCTCATGACGACTGACTAGGTGTCAACAAACTATAAGCGCTGATTTCAGCAACCTGAACTCCCATTTTTCCAAAGCTTTCCGCTGTTCATCCCGCTTTGATATCAACGTTTGCGTCACTTCATCCCCACCCCCATACACGCCAAGAGCATATATGCTGCCCAAATTTGATACTCCTTCCGTATCGGCGACAATCCACCTTACTCTTGATTTAACAGCTACGACTACATGTGGAACTCTTGGAGCTCTCAACACGATTCCAGGCTTGAACAAAGAAGAATTTGTGGCCTACTCAACAAACTAAACGTGACAAACTTCGACTCCGTTGCTACCAATTTGATCGAGCATCTTACAAATTGTAGACGGCGCGGTGGCGTAGAGACCATCGAAGCCTTTGCTGATTCGATTGCACTACGTGCAATTGAGGATGCCCAACGCTCTTCCCTCTACGCCTATCTTTGCCGAAGAGTTGACGGAGAGCTTGAGATGGAGGACAGGCGGTGGACATGGCTCAACGATGGCACACGACAATCATCACACCCATCATTCACTAGTATTCTTGTCGATGCTTGTGAAAGCAGATTCACGCAAGCCCTTGATGAGCGGGCAGCATGTCTGTTCCCTTTGGTTGAATTCATAGGGGATTTATTGTTGGATGGTGTTTTGCCCATCGCCGACGTTCAAGACCTGGTGGACCAGCTCTTCACCCTGGCGGAACAAGGTCAGGAAGGCAGTGCAATCGCGCTAAGCAGACTCTGCCGCAGGGTTGCTCGAGAACAAGAAGGAATATACATTCTAGAGCAATTAGGTGCTTCAGGTAGCATCGAAAGAGTGTTGGAGGAAGATATCATCACGCCAAAAGCTCGTTACCTTCTGATGGTGAGTCATGCGATCATATTGTCGATCCGCTTACTCACTTTTTCTTTCAAGGCCGTGATAGACTTGTTCCACCAGGAGCTTGTAGATGTCTTTGACTCAACAGGGCTTAGAAACGAGATTTACAATCTTGATGACGATGAGCAGGAGGTCTCGTCGGAACTCGATTTGGCACCAACAGATGGCGATTCACTTCCTTCAAAGACAACAACCTATGAGTCGGAGGACCAAGCGGAAGTTTCCAAACTGGACGCAGAGTGAGCGGAGGCCGACATCTATCCCGCACTCGTTCACCCTGAAGGGCTCTGAACATGCGATTGAACGGAGATACTAAGAAATTGTACTATAGATACAAATGAAGTCGGATGCGTGGCGAGGACAAAATATGAACATAAAGATATCGAAATGCTTTCATTCAGTGGTGACCTGCTTCTGTCTCTTGGCTTGCGAGTCTTGTTCTTCATCTACACGAGTCCGCTTTTTCCCTCTGGTCTTTTTCGTCTTGCGAGGATCCTTGCCTAATCCTTCTGCTCCGCTATCAGAGCCTTCTACATCTTCTGTATGGGGCTTGTATGCAGCTGAGTCTACACCTTGTCGTGTGCTCCGTCTCCGTTTCAGGATGTGAGTCGATCGCTGCGGACCTTTCGATATTAGATTTGGAGGAACATTGTCCCCTTCTACACCGGCACGAGTTTCTTTATCAGAAACAGAATCCTTTCGTCGACGTTTAAATTTGGGAGAACTGCCTTCTTGATCCGACAGCTCTTCACTTGACGCCGAGAATAATGAAGATGTGTGTTTGTATAGCTGCGCCTCAGACAAGGACGAGCCAATCGATGTTGCGATTGATCCTGTGGTGGAAACGGGTGGCCGCGAGAACGATGTCATCGGTGAACGCCGCGATGCCACTGAAACTTGTGGTGAGGTAGTAGCACTCTGCGACAGGGATGCGACAAGCTTTGATCCTGCAGCTGATTTTCGGCCCTTCTTCTTGTATCGTGCTTCCTCCCCAGGTTGGAGCAAGAAGTACACCTCATTTTCCCGAATCAGGTCCACTCCCACAAGTTGCCTCAAAATGCCGACCAGATAGGGATTAAAGTCCAACGCCTCAATATTGCCCACCAAGCGGGGATAGTCCTCATAAGTTGCGGGACCATGGTCCTGTATCTCTTCTTCGTCCATCAGCTCCTTGTCACCAAGAGAGCAACCAGGTACCACGAAGCATACTCTTGGCCCACCTTCCTCTTTAGGTAGACTGACTTTATGGAATCGACAATTAGAGCGTGTGACAGGTGAACTTGTCGACGCAGCAAGACGCTGAACGTTGGAAGAAAGAACGCGTGGCGGAGCTGAAATCGGAGAGTAATTTTTTTGGGGCTCAGGATTGTGGGAGGGCTCTGGGGATAACATCTTAGTGCTGTGAGTCTGGACTGGCACAGAAGGTAGAAGTTGATGCGGTCGATGGCGGTGATGCATGGCACCATGTGCATGGAAGAGCGGCGGGGGAATGGCGGGGTGTTGAACTGAAGAGGAATCACTTGGTGCAGAGGACACGATAGAAGAAGCCCGTGACCCATTAGCGTTAGTGAATTGGATGAGTTTGGCGGCGGTACTAGCGCCAGAGCTTGCTGATCCATGTTCACTACCACCATCGTTAAGGTTGAGGAGCTTCCTCTTCTGGCCACGACCAGGCACAATCCGCTCTGCTTTGTGATCCTTTTGAGATTTCTTGTGTCCGCTTGACATAGAACGAGTGAGACGACTGGAAGTTTGTACTGGTGACATGATCTTCCGCTTCGAGGGCTTCGGTTGAGATTTTTGGTCTTCAACATCCCCAGACCTCCTAGGTTCAAGGACATCGTCAGGACCCTTGTACGGTGTGTCCGGGACATTAGTGAAGCGTTCCCTGTGATTCTATTTAGTATGAATAAATGTTCATGTTTCATAACGCACAATCCATATTTGGTAACGGTGTCCTCCCGGCTGTCGTCTTCGTCAGGTTTGCAAACGGATTCTGCTGGTACCTGACCGTCAGGTGCAAGCGATTGCAATGATTCTTGATCTTGTTCTGACAGAGGACTTAGTAAGGGGGAGTCCACGAGTCCGAGAACCTCTCCGGGGAGAACTTCATTTAATGCTAGAGCTTCCTCGGGGTGATCATGGTCTGGTGGAGGCGTTTGATCTGTTGCTGTTGGCAGAGTGCTTCTATCCGCCCGCTGAACTTCCCCAGATTCCAGCGGAACTACTGTGGTGACTTCCGCTTCTGAGCGGTGTCCAGCGGCAGGCTCCATTGGTAGTCGATAAATTTCATTCTCTGCATCAGCATCAACAGGCAAAAGATGAGATACGTCAAGCTGCGTGGTTTCCGCGAGTTCAAGTCCACCATCTTCTTGGTTATCAGTGAATGTTCCGGTTGGACTTGATTCAGTAACTGCGACGTTATCGGGAACCTCGATCGTGATTGTGTCTATTTCAGATCGCGACTCTTCTTCTAGAGCACTCGTAACGGAAGCCATAACATCGTCAGAAGACGGGAGCGGCAGATCTGCATGAGAGGGAGAGGGTGTGCCAAAGCCATCGCCTGTATCCACACTAGTCGGGTCGCCTTCCCGGGGTGTGAAAAGATCACTTGGACCGCTGCTGCCTTCGGATGGCGATACCCGACGAGAGAAAGTATGCAACATTGACATAGAAACGGGTACTGAAACTGGAGTGGGTTGGCCTGATGTGGAGTGCGGGCTGATGATGATATGAGGGGTGTCTGGGAGTTTTACCAAACGTGGAGGAGTCTGTTGCGGATGCTTGGTCCCAGAAGAGATGATAGGGTCTGCCAAGGAAGGATCGCAAAATATGGGCATCGGGAAGGCTGAGACATTGTGAAATGAAGATGATTCCGCAGAAGCAGGCTTTGGTGTGACAGGAACAGTCTCCGCTAGCATGCTAACTGGCCCACCACCCTGAGCCTCCGGCTCCTGCAAAGCATGCAAAATTTGAATGATGAAAGTCATTTTTAGGTTAGGCTCACCACCGAGGCTTCTGCAGTAGGAGGCTCCTCAACTACATAATCGCCATCAAGATCAGACACATCCCCCGTAAAAGATGCCACCTCAATTCCTTCGCTCACGCCACGAGGAGTGGGAGTGGCAGATTCTATCTCCGCAACACTAAAACTAAACCCGTCGTTAGGAATTCCAAGTTGTTCCGGGAGAGAGCCACCGAGTGTGGAGGTGAGCGCAGAAGGAAGTTCAACATTTTGCAAGGTTGGATTGTCAAAATCATTTTGAATCTCCGTGGTAGGGGTCGAATCGATTGAAGTGAATGATTCCACCACAGTATCTGGATGCTGCGACCGAAGTTCCCCATCCCTAGGCTCCGGTATATCCGTTGCCACCATGATGTTACCTGTTCTAGCAATTTAGTGATACAATCTGTGACTGAACCGTGGAGTCACCGACCGGCTTCCTCAATGCCTGGCGGAGGCGTCACATCCCCGTCAAGAAACTCAGCAGCGACCATGCCACTAATGTCAGGCAGTGTGGCCTCAACTTGTTCAGTCACGTGTGCTGAAGGTAACACTCCGCAATTAAGAAGATCAAAGAAACTTTCCACTGCAGCGCGTTCATCAGCATTCAGCTGGGAGTCCAAAGAAGGCGGGAGCTGGTCGACTTCTGGAGCCTGTATGTCATCTTCCTCGACAACTTCCACACCTAGTCCGTTCCGTTCGTCGCTCTGTTCGTCCTGTTCCTGATGAATCTCGGTATCATACCCAAGGTCACTGGTTCCTAGTGGAATGGGACCTTCTGGAATTTCTTCGCTGCCGTCCTCTTCCTCGTCATTTTCTGCATCGACATCAATGACATCATCCTGAGCCTCTTCGACGTCGTCAACCCCTGTCCTTGGAGAAGAAGTTTCGAGGTGTCCAGCTCGACTAGCAAACTTTCCCCGCGGGAATGCGGGAGGCCAATTCCAGTCAAGATGTTCAGTAGGTTTGGAGTAGGCCTGGGGAGAAGACATTGATACGCTGTCGAATTCATCAAATGACGAGGCGAAAATCACTGAATGAGGATTTTTTAGTGAAACCATGGTACGAAATGTGACGCATGGACAAACTTTGCTGCTCGTCTTGAGCCAGGCTGTCCACGTCTCGATATAAATGGTCAAGGATATTCTCGGGTTCCTCATGCTCCCCGTGGATCCCTCGCACATTCGAAAGCTGGTAATCATCCATGTGACTACGATTGGAGCGCACCTCGACAGGAGATGACGGAGGGGGGCTAGAATCAGGGAGTGCCTCGTCGGTAACGTCTACATTGACTACAACGAGTTCTGTCTTGGGTACCCCAGAAGAAGGCACGTCATCCTGCGCTATGTTGGAAAAAAATGTATCTACGTGTGCGTCATGCACAGGAGTAAGACTAGAAGGGGAAACGCCATCCAATTGATCTTGTGCATTAAAATCGCCACCAGCGTAGAAATCTTCTGCGTATGTTCGCGGACCCCGCCATGGATCAGGGAGTTCCAAAGACAGAGACGGTTGACGCTGCGTAGTAGATGGAGGGAAATCTTCATTAAAGGTCAATTAGCGCATGGTGGATATTTATTTGTCAGAGTGTTACTACCTTCGACTTCTTCTGTATCGAGTTGGCCTTCTTGTTCATACAGGACGGCACTATTGGGACCTGACTCATCTTCTACCTCATCAGGAGGCAATTGCGAAGACCGGACATACTGCCTGCATCCATCGTCGTGTACAGAAGCTCGAGTATCTTCCTCCTCGTCTGAACAAATCTCGATAACGTCCGGACTCTCCTCTCTAAAAGATATTTCCTCCACCTCATTTTTCTCGACTTGAGGATTGACAAGGCAGTGGCGGCGGTCTTCAGCCCAATTATTGACTTCGTGATGATTGTCATAATCATCACCTGCCCCCTCGGTATCAAACATCTCTGCTTCCCTACTAGAATATTCTTCGTATTCTTCGTCAGTTTCAGCACCTGACTCGGAGTCGGAAAGTAATTCGATCGGATTTTGCTGAACACCAAGACCAGGGCCCTCTCGCGGATCTTTGGCCTTTCCTTTGGCGCGTCTGCTCTGGATACCGGCAAACGAATCTTCGAACGAGTCATCTAAGAATGTTTCCTCAGCAGCCGCGTTAATATCCTGTGACAGGTGTTCGTCAAGGGCAGCATCTTCTTCAGTCTCCTCACCGAGTGCTCTGCGCAGAGCACTCGTAATCCCACCAATCCATTTGTCAAACTCTGGTTGGGTGAATTTATCGTACGGGTTGTGAATAGGCCGTTTCAACGACTTGGGATTTGTGGAGACGGGTGTAGTTTGTGGCGCAGGAAGGATAGGAAATGGCGAGTGCCAGCTGGTCGACATTCTTGTTGGTCACTGTGGCAGCGACAGATTTGCACGAGCACAGTCGATTACTTCAATATCTGATGATTTTGTAAAATGAAAGATGGAGTGGAACGCGTCTTGTCAATGGGTCACGAGCAACACGAATGAGCTACGCATTTCGAACTCAGCGACACTCAGTAGATAGAGTTCCGGCTATAGTAGCACTAGCACAACTTTATTTCTGACAGTACTAGTGGACTCCGAGTGGACTTTTCTTGTTCGTTGACTCATCGATGAGTCCACTGCTTAACGAGTAGACCTTTGCAGTCAGCTCGGAGTCTCTGTCCTCGGAGAGACAGAACGGCTTGTAGTAGATCTCTCGTTCGTCATTAATCATTTTCGATGTCTTCCTCCTTCAATCGAGCAGTAGTTTCCCCTAGAGCCGATCCTTCTAATGGTTGAGTGGGGACAGAGAATTGTACGAGAAATGGTGAGTGTTATCATATGATCGCCTACTATAGCACGACAGTCCCATTTATTCACGGGTGCCGGCGCGCAATCAAAGGGGTTAGTCCCTTACATCATTGCAATTTCTCTCAACAGTGTTTCATTGCAGCCAGTTCTATTCTCAATAAAGGTGCAGTGATTCTCGTCAAGGTTCTCAACCCCATACGTATTTTTCTCGGAGACATTCCAAGTCAGACAGAATAAAATTTCAATCAAGGCCAAACAAACTCGTGCTCGATGAAGGCCTGGCGCCTAATATCCACCGTCGGTGAGACGCTTCTCTCCAAATTTTGTAATGCTTTTTACATTGTCTCACCAAGCGAGCAACATCGCCTGCAACCCAGACTTCTTGACCCCTCTTTTCAATGCCAACCAGGCTACGACTTCTCTGCAAATACTACACCCCATCTCCGATAGACTCACATCCACCGTCGCGTCCAAACTTCCCGCTGACGGCTGTACGTGCCACGATCTTGTATTCACACATGATCTTGATCGACCTTTCGTACAGCTAGGTTGACGCCTTTCAATCGCTATCCCGCTGCGCTCTTCGCAGCATCTGCCAAGGTATCCTCGGGTACCCTCCAACGCCCTTTAGGAGCGAAATCCGCGATATCACTGGAGCGGTGTATTCGTAACTGTGTACCTGCGTGTCACGAGCAATGCAAGCTAGTCTACGCAGCAGCTCCTACTTGGGGTCCCCCACTACACTACGAGAATACTAGTGAAATATCATCCGCAGAACTGCCATACGAGGTCATTATGAACCTACTCTTTCTCGATGTTGTCGTCTTCAAAGAGACCCTCCCTTTCAGTCATGGCCCAAGTGTACGTCTCCTCCCCTCCCGTATAGAGACCTCACTTCATGCATGGCGCACCACAGAACGTAAAACAACCCTCACCAAAGACTAACTCATCCCACACCCTCTCCAATAGATACCTGTAACCCTCCGTGAAACCGGACAAGACACGAGTACCATCACCACAAGTAGATTAAAACATCACGCCAGTTATATCACATCTACCAACGAAAAGCGCGTCTAAAACGGCCGGCAGAAACGGCGGACTGGTGGGGGTACGCCTCACACCAGGGCATTCGCGTTTTCGATTAGTAAAGGACACGGGTGTCCAGTAGATTAAACAGTACTGTCCTACATAGGGTTCTACCCTCAATGGACAAAAATCGGAATCAAAAAAAAACAAAAACAACCCTCCCTTTACAATTCCCCACGCGCTCCCTGTCTGGTGGACACATGTCCGCTATCGCGATCCCAGAGGGCGCCCATACAATCATTCCCATTCGTGCTGCAAGTCGCCACAAAGGGATGTGGGGTACTGACGCCAATGAGCGTTCTGCACAGTGGTTTTTATCCATTATCACGACTCCTTCGCGGGCACAAGAGGTGAATTGTTCATTGGACAGGGAAGTCGCTGCAAGCACGATGAAAAACGAAGGAAAGAACCGCTACAGGAAAAGTTGTCGTAATTGACAGCGAAGCGGCATAAAGTTACAGTGTATCTTGCGGGTATCTTCACCCGATGATCGACGGGATGAGCAGTAGTTTGCCTATAAGTACTCCGTGCAACAGTCGCATTGATTGTTTCCTATACCAGATAACGAAACTTAACAGGGTCCTGCAGGATATTGCCCGCATCCCGCTCGTTTCTCTCAATCTGTTCGTTCTCCCGCTTCAAATGCAAATGCATGACACCAAGCATGACCGTCGACACCCCAAGTGCTGCGAGGCAAATGGCGTAGGAATAACGATAGGTCGGACCCCAGTTGAGAGGCCAGACAAACCTATGGGATATTGTAACTAATCAGCGAGAGCAGGAGATTGGTGGCACTGACGATCCGGCGATGTTCCCTACTGCAGACATTGCACTAATGAGAGCGATAGCAACAGCTCGCTTTGCAGGTTGCCTGGCAAAAGTATTGTTCACCCATGCCCAGAGAACGATTTGTCCAGCGGCGATTTGAGCAATTAGAAATCTGCATGTCCCTGAGTACACAATACACCCCTCTGTGGGGCACCGATAATGCTTACAGAGAAGTATAACGCGCAACCATGTTCATCGTACAAATGGATATGGTGAATCCAAGGGCAGCTATTGAATTCGATGCGAAAATGCATATGAAACGCTGTTGCGTTCTATCAGAGTACCTGTTCGTCCATGAGACGCAATTCGAGATATAAGAGATTCTTGCACTGACCTTGAAAGAGTAAAGGCACCAATCGTGGCGAGCACCGATGGAGGAGCGACGAGCAGCAAAGTCACCGTCGTATCATATCCCAAAGTCGCAACGATCGTCGGGAGGTAGATGACGAATGACAGCACTATGTAGTCGACAATGAGCGCGGCTGCAAACCACCATACCTTCCAGTCGGACAAAGCATCCCATAGTCCTTGCACTGTCGTCCGCTTCTCAGGCCCGTCTATTCTTTCATTGCAATCGTTTGCAAGGCGAGAGATAGCGAGAGATCTTTCCTCCGGAGTGAGCCACCTGGTATTGTGAGGGAAATTAGGGAGTATAAACACTGCACAAATTGCTACTGCGATGGTGGCGCCGCCCTCGATGTAAAATAGCCACCTTGGAGTATGTCAGTTTCAGCGAATGGCAGGTACGAACGTTTCTCGCCTCCATGCGGCTTGGCCAAGTACTCCCTGCATGCTTGTAAGTATACCAGATGCAAACAGGGATCCGAACCCAGCGCTGAGCACGCTTCCACAAATAACGAGAGTTGTTCTCACAGCGAGCTCGTCTCGCTTGTACCATCCTGATATAAGAAATATAGCGCCAGGGAAAAAGGGTGCTTCGGCAACACCAAGAAAAAAACGGGCGAGAAGGACCCCAATATAACTTGGGCCGAGCTATCAGACGCTACAATGCCGAAAAATGAGAATGCGTACTTCCGTGTGATCCCTAGGTGCGGTCAGCATTCATGGTCATGAGTGGCCAGTGCCGACGAACCTGTTAATGTTGACACTATACCCCAAATAATCATACAGCCAGGAATCAGGATAGCAGGTCTCTCTAACCAGTGCAGAAACATATTCCTGAAAGAAAGTCACAACAAAGGTTCCGTTAACAAGGGATGCAACTCACGCTGGCACTTGCATGATACAGAATCCCACATAGATGATGGACAAGATTGTCGGGTATTGACTCCCGTGCAGGTGCAGGTCTTTCTCAAAACCTGCCAACCGTGCGTTACTGTAGACAACATAAGATATCATATAAATTAGTGCGAAGACGTGTAACATACCTAGCATTTGCTCTGTCGACCTGACCAATGGTAAGCACCAAGTAATAAAGAGCTCAGACTCACATAGTTCAGGGCGTACAAGAGCACGATCACGGACATACGTAAATCGAGCTTCCGAACCAATCTCCTCTCGAGATCATCACGGGCATGGCTAGATAGACCAGAGGCGACATCAACTTGAACCGTTTCCGATTTCGCATCCCAGAGAGCAGACATCGTTCAACACAAAAACACAGCGGAAAGGGTTAAAAAAGCCACTTCTTTGTGACGTGCAAGCGAGAAATAAAGTTGATATTGGTGCGGTATTCACTGCAGCGGGGAGCCAATGTGAATCATCTGGCACTGTCATCTTTTAAATATCGACTGGCACCCAATGGGGTGCCTTGAACAAACTGATACGAGGCTTTGCGTCTAGTGTAAGTGACGGTCATGTACGTGGCATGCAGTAGGAGCAGTCAGCTGACAGTGTCATGAATAGGATGATCCTACAATATTTGCATGGATGAAACTGATGGCAAAACCCAGCATGACGGTACTGGGCAGCATGTATTCAAATAGAAAGATGCTAAGAAAATTAAACATGCCTTGAATTGAAGACAATCAACGGAGAAATTTTGTGAAATACTAAGCCGGAACGACATCCGAGGACGCAATCACTTCTCGTCATGACACTCGCCACAGAACTCCCTCATTCGGCAAAGAACCTTGTGAGAGCTTGCCAGAGCGACGGCGATCTTCGTGTCAGCGCCTGCTGGCATGCTACGCAGACGCGGCGCATTTTCTGTGGTGTAAAAAGCTATCTGGGCCTTTGTTGCCTTAGGGGTATTTAGATCCACAGGATGCGCTAGATTGTGTGGGAAGTCCCTAAAAAGCGAGCGGTATCTGCTCGGCACTGGTTAGATAGACGATCACAAACCCGGTGTTGAGGAAGCGGAGGTCGTGAGGAGTGCATATTGAGAGTCGGCCACGGACGTGATGGCGCGTTTAAGTTGGTGTGCGCCGAGGTTGTTTGCGGAAGATGTGAAAAATTGGTGTGTGTTTCGGTTTGCTTGGGGAGGGATATTCGTGTTCCCGAAACTGAACGAGTGAGGCTTTGGGTGAGCACTGTAGGTCCTAACAAGCTCGAGTTCGACGCAGACACGCACCGTCCTCCACAGCTCATGATCGTCCCCAATCTCTGGATACGCGCAATGTCTGTGACGTGTCTCTCCTGACCACTCAAAACTTGCTTCGAAGCGAATGATATGCAGATAGTAGGGCAGAATCTCCGGAATGGGTGTGGTGAGACTGGCGCGCTCGAGGACTTACGAGGACACCTGGGCCTGTTACTACTTGGGGGCAGGCCAGACCCCACGAACACAACGGGGCGAGCTCCATTCGAAGGAAATGAAAAAGAAACGCGAACACAACAGGCATAACGAGTACGGTGAATCATGCATTAGTGGTGGTACTTAACAAGAGCTGTTAACATTCAAGCTCAAGTGGTAGCAAAGCATCAATGTGCGACAGAGGATGACGTACACAAGTACGTACCGTGACACAGCCTGAGATAGCATGTTGCAGACCATTTTACTATTTGCATGAACAGCATCTGATAGCCACCCAATAGATTATAGATATTTTAATTCTTTGCTTCAAATGTATCTCGTCTATCTTTTTGCACTTGCAAGTAGTCATCAGGCCTTCCGAGAAATGTGAATATCAAGAGACTCAATAAATATTTCCTGCTCGATAATCATCGACTGTGCCTCTGAAACATGTCGTGGGCCACACCTCTCAACTCCTTCACAGCAGCGGCGACCCCCACTCCGTGCTCTGAATATCGTCTCCCCAGCGTATTGAGCACACCATCCACATCTCTGATGAGCCACTTGAGACTAGGTTTCGAAGCGATATGCATATAGTTTCTGGTGCCTTTCACAAGAACGGGAAGGAATTCGAAACAGTGTACGTCATCCTCGATTATGGAGGAAGCATGTGGCCACGCCGTGCAGATCACGTCCCACCACTGCTGCTCCACGATAGAATCGAGCGGTGTAACCGACAATTGTTCAGGCGTGATTTGGAGGAGGATACCAGCTAGGTAAAATGCATGCGGCATGAATATGTTACAGCACTTTGGAATCATGCTAATGCACCGATCGATATGGCGAGCCTCAAATAAATGGGCGCGCCAGTTTGGATTCCTCGCGAGGGCGAAGACCAGTTCGAGATAGCATGAATCGCGCTTGATATTGAAGGGCCGGTCAGGATCTTCATCGCCAAATGTTGCACCCGGTCGCAAAAAAACCGCGGTGAGGATAGCAGAAGAGAGCTTGGCCAGAACCATACCTCCATAATCAGTGGCATCGATGGAAGCCAAGATTTCGCAGGAACTGTGAGCAGAGCGAATGGCAGCATGGCGTAAACGGTAAGGCATGCTGCTGTCCATACAGGCAATGAGCCTCTTGATAAATAGATGTTGTTTAGCAAGGCTGCAGCTCACTCCCATACTACCCAGAAGTACAAGGATGTCACCTGCTGTCTCGTAGTCGTTGGAATAAACATCATCAAGGTAGTCCACCAGCCAGTCGCAGTCTTCTGGTGAGTTTCCTGCCCATCCAACCTCAATCCACAAGGGGTTAGGGTCAAAAGATGGACAGGCGGTGGCGAGCGTGAAGCGCAGCATGTATCTCAAAGATGTCATTGAACCCGAGGGATCATTCTTTTCAAACGACCTTGCTCGTGAAGAAATCTTTCTGCACATGTCCAAATTCTGCCTAAACGCCAGTTGGAATGAAGGCACTTCAGCTCGGGCAAGCTCAAGCATGCGACAGATGACTTGGAGGAGGTTCCATGCTCGGCGTCCAACTCCTGAGCTATGTCCGCCTCCATCGCATGTCCAGAGTGCTTGTCGGAACTGCGCCAAAAAAGACGGGGCCAGTTGACGGAGAGCAGAACTATGCAAGCCATTCGTTAAACAAATCGAGAGAAACATTAAATAAATCGATGACACCTTTTATCAATTCGAACTATGTCCTTCTTGTCAAACTGACCGCCCACCATGACGCAAGCAAGAAGAGTGCAATTGGCTATGATTTGAGGCGACGGAGAGCATGGAGAGCATAGCAGCTTTGATACGACTGTTATGGCAAGTGTTTCAACGTCTTCGTCCACTTGCCCAGTGACAAAGTGGTAAGGAAGAATGTGTGAAAGCCACTCCGGGACGAAATCGGGGCAGTCATCCAACCCTGAAGGAAATGCACGTATCCTACGGGAAAAAGACAGTTTGGTTGTCAGGGCAAGCACGTGGGCTTGTGTATTCTGTCTGGACAGCATCTCATAAAACACTGTAAAGTCATCTCTCCCCTGGCCAAGATATTCACCACGGCCTGGATATGCCTGAAGCACGCGTCCGCAGTACAGGTGACTCAAAGCCATTGTAGATGCCGATGCCTTCTCCGTCAACGAAGGTACAATTTCCCCTTGCATATCAAAGCAGCTTGTGTAAATATCACACAGCTGACGCAGCGTGTCGGAGACGTCAAGATCAAGAGGCCATTGGACCTGCGGAACAAGGCCAGCAGTAACAGAAAACACCTCGGGATCCGTGGATGTCTCGAGCAGCCACTTGATGCTAGGAGCTTCGAGACCGCTGGTAGGTATGTCCGACAGCTCGAGGTTGAGTAGGCACTGATTCTTGACCAAAACCTGGTTTTTGTCATGGGATTGTGCTTCAAAGTCCACAACATTTGTCGGATAGCGCAGAATAGCAGAATGCAGCAAATATAGAAGGTGATAAAAGGCACCAAATACTCGCTGAAGAGAGTGCCATGCAGATGAGCATATCATAACCATAGAGCCTGGAGTGGAATAAGCGCTGTATGCAATGCAATAGTAGCAAAGAACGCCACCTGCCAGTGCTATAGATAATCTTAAGCTGGGAGCACCAACCCGCCGTTGCAGCACACCTAACAAGAAACGGTCAGAGTTGTGCATGTGGAGGGAAATGAAACTTACCATGCATTGACGACGCCAGCTGTTGAAGATACCGGGAGGCCAATTTGACCATTGGGCGTAGAATTCCTGCGATCTTGACTCAGACTGAAAGTGACCACCAGAGCTCACAAGCTGATCTTACTGTCAATGTGCAACATGCGCAATATTGTTGATATCGGTGTCTGAAATGGACAGGCGGGAGATACCAAAGCTGCCATCACAGTCAACGAATAGAACAAAAATCCGAAGATTGTTGTTCCAATGATGACCCAGGCCACAGTGTACTGCTGGTACCACATGTTGGCACTGAGGGCAATCCCGAACAGAAGAAGGGAGATCTGGAGTAAAATAGGAAACGACTGTACAACAGCATCGAAATACCATGTGACAATCCCGTCGAACTTCTCTTGTCTATGCTTTGCTCGTTCCTCCTGCGAGCCGCGACTGTATCTGTGTGATTTATAGTACCCGAGCCACTGCTTGCCTAGCACGGCACCGAACGCAGCGAGCAAACTCATGGACAAGCTCGCATATGCGATCGATTGGATCCTTATATCCGCTTTGGACGGCAACCAGGTAGATGCTGGCGCCGCGGGTGTTGAGCCCGGCGCAGTGAAGTTGCCGAGTCCGATTTGTACAAGTTGCGTGAGGAGGGCATGCGTGGTATCGCTCGGGTCTGGGTTGAGATTGGACTCCATGGCCACGATAAAAGACGTGCTGACAGCAGAGAAAAGACCAGACTGATCAAGCATTAATTCTAACACGAAACAAATATGAGTACGCAAAACTTACAAAGACTAACACGATGTCCATGTCGCTGGTATATCGCTCAAGGAACTCGTTGTCATGTTCCTCTGCGACTCTTCTGTATAGTCCCCAGAAACGAGAGCGGTCGTCCTTGCCACTCTTCGAAGCAATAGTTGAGTCCAGGAGAACGCCTAACACTTGCTTCATGACATTCACTCTGCGGGCAGTGTCATCAGTGGTGATCCCTTGGCTTACTTGACACTCACAATTCACTTAAATTTGGCTGGTCCTCCTGCACTACGACCGTTTGCGCCTCACTGAGACGATATGAGCATGCTCGACATTGCGACTGAATGGAACTTACGCAGCTAAGCTGTCATCGGGTAGAATGTTAGAAGTACCTTCCTCTTCCTGAGGGTCTGATGGCTTGGGCAGTCCAGTGTTCAAGCTGCGAATCGTATAGGGACAGCACAAAAGCATCGGGACAGAGGCGCTCACATTCCCAATGAAGGCTTCAACACCGAAGGTCTACAAATTTCCTCCTCGCTGTGATGCTGTCAAATGTGTTCCGGAGATTTCACGAGATCCCAACTTACTCATCAGCTGGTCGTAGGCCATCATTTTCCGGGGGAGGCTGCTCGTCACGGTGGGCGCTCTGGTTATGGGGGTTGTGTGTGCTACCCTCTCTTGATAGTCTTCGGCTACCTGTTAAAGCAATTGATGCTCTTGACATGAGTACAATGTCTCCAGTCAGCTTGATTGAAGAAGAAAATGATTGAGAAGAGTCTGAGGTGAGCAAACAGTACGCGGAAACGAACAGCCTAACATCATGATAGCGGGGTGGGGCTATGCTGCCATCAATCATAGCCCTAAGCAGCACTGGCAAGGTGCTTGATAATGTTTCAGGAATGTCAGTCTTTACTAGCACCAGCCATATAACAGTGAGATTTCAGTGAAGTGACCCATCAACCTTACGGACGAAAGATGTTCGTAGAATTTTGAGCGAAGTGCTGAAGGGTGCATTTGAAGTAGGGCACGAATTTAGAACCTGGGGGAGAAATGAATCTGTGGTGTATTTCGTTGGGATCCTACTAGACTTGGGACTTCTGAAATATGTCCACTGGAGATTGTGTATGACACTAAGTAGTACTGGCAGCGGCATTAACATTGACCAGCTCCGCTCACGGCTAAAGCCGGACATACTAGAAGCGGGAACCGCGGCAACACTGGCGGCATATTAGTGTACCGTGGATAACCTATTTTGAGGTTATCCACCGTGGATATCCACCCTGGAGAAATTGGGGGTCAGTTATCCACCGGTGAGTAGGGTGGA
>KN835663.1:0-16528 GCA_000827255.1 Suillus luteus UH-Slu-Lm8-n1
CTCCGTCATCATCTCTCGATACTTTTCCTTTTCCTGTCATCACGTGTTATGTACTATATTATCTCGCTTTCAACGGTTCTCTAATACCTCAGTTGTTGTCTCTCACCAACTGAGGTATGTTTCCTTTGTCTCTTGCACGCCCGCCGTCTCTTATTTCTGTTCCCTTAGCGTTGTCGTGTCTTAGGTATTATAAATGTCAGTTGTTGTCTCTCACCAACTGAGCGTTGTCGTGTCTTAGCTCCTAGAAAATTCACTTACGATACTGCAGGCCTAACACGATTTGGACGAGCTATATTCCAACTGATCTGAGGAAGCGTCTAGAAGATATAGATAAAAATGCTCACAAGAGGAAAGAGACGGTGCATTTTAGGGGGCAACTGGTCCTGCCACATTGTATCCAGATATTGCTGGAGCGAACCGTTTTCCATCCATGGACATACTAGCGCTGGGATAATACCGAAATCGTCCGTAGTGCCATACAGAGGCAGTATATGCGAGTGTTCTAGCTCTTGCCAAACGAAGACTTCCTGACGCAGTTTCTAGATAGAGTCATGGTAGATGCCACAAGAGTTGATTGCACGAGAACTGACCTTGATCAATTTTTTCAAGTCTTTCGAGTTTCTTGATAGCACTCTGAAAGCCTTGACTGCGACATCTCGCGGGGGCATCTGGTAGGATCAAGTCAATCTTTTGAAAGTAAACAGATCAATCAACAAACTTTGATACCGTTTCGAGGGAATGAATCCAACTTGCACCTCCAGACATCACTGAATCCGCCATAACTGTTGGGGAAACCATGGGTGCGTGTAATACAACATGTGAGATCCTGAGGTTGATCGTGGTATTTTTTGAGGTCAACATCTCTAGAGTCAAGACGCTCAGCTCAAAGCGCTTTTGCAGAGAAATACACATGCATTTTTAGGCAAGGTTGCGTCAGTGAGGAAGGAAGATCACTCTCGCAGTAAAGATCTTCACCCGCAACCAGGGGTGTAACAACTTCGAAACTGGAAAGTGACACAGAAGGCGAGACAATACAAGGCGATTCAGAGTCGGTGCTACTTGTTGTAAGATCCGGGATAGCTCTGGATTCATCAGAGTTACCCTATAGTTATACAGCATCGAGTCAGTCAATATCTGCAAGACGCCCATTGATAAACACTCACTGAAGTGGCGCCCTCACTTCTAAAGCGTGAAATAGACCGCGAGCAATTAATGCGCAGCCGTTTCCAATAATCTGCTAATCATTTGTCATCGATGTGAATCCACCAGGTAAAAGACTACTCGCTGTTAGATGTCGAATCCTCCGTAACTGGTCGCGACATTGTGCTGGAGCAGCAACGTGAGCGAAGAGAAGCTTGGATAAATGGAAGGTGTCAGGAGCTACAGCAAGTGGGAAGCGATCTCATATTTATCGGACTGGGAACTTCCCTGTAGTTGTCACGGAAGTAAAGCATGCGCTCAAATTTGCCATCACATATCAGCATGAACACTCATTTGCGCGTCTCCTGACCTGCCAAAACCTGCGATCTTGGCTGCGAAGTTTTTGAAACATCAGGTGGATGATCACCCTGTCCACGGCGGCTGAGCCCAAATTAATGAATTCACCGCGGTAGGAAATCTTAGGTCTAAGGTAGGTTTGCGGAGTTCAGCGGACCCTTGTGATATCAATTAGTCTCACTGCAATAGTGTTGGCACGAGCACTCACAATGCTGTTAACTCCACAAGAAGAAGTGACGGTTTCTCATATCACACGGACTGCAGTGGCCCAGGCGAAACTCCGGTGAGTGCATCTTGATGCTGTGCAGCGGCTGGCTAGTGCTTCTCCGCGAACAACGGTACCAGCAGTACCTACTGGACATGAACACTTGTCATGCACGCGGCAAGCAGGTCTGAACGCGCTTCTTATGGTGCGGAGTCCGGGTTAGTGTTGTGAATTCAAGTCTGGTAGTACTGTAGTGACATACCACCCACATACGCGATGGCCTAGTAAGAACTCTACCGAGGTCTGAGATCTGATACTCCGCGTGTATGTGATGAAGCCGCTATCGTCATTCGGAAGCTCACGGAACAGGTGGTTGAGACTTAATTTCACCTTCATAGTGTAATTGTATTGCTGGAAATCTAATTACCCCCATGCTTCTTGTCAGGGTTCTAAGTCCGCATCTCGCGGCGATTGAATAGGCAGTGCATTCCTTGGGCGGTAATCTCGTGTAAACCGGATGTTGTCCTGACTCCTTGATGTGATGCACTCACTGGCAGCTGAAAAATTCGCAACTTGTGGATGGGAACATGGCCCACCTATATACGCACTTACGTTCTGCTGGGATCATCATCCTCTGAGAAAATTCGAAGAGAGCTTTTTCTGCCAGTATATCTTTATTCTGGGAGAAACTTATCTTGGTTATTTTAGTATCAGAACCAGCGGATACTAAAGTGGTGGTGTCTTCTTCCTCCGGGTGAGTCTTTCAATACCGTCATGAAACACAGACATACTAATCAAACCATGATTGTTCTGTGCACCAAGGTTTGAATCAATGTGCTCGAATGAACTATCACACCTGTAGTCAGTCTGGTTTTCATACACGCTGAAATCAAGTCGCCTTTCGGCTTCCACGATTATTGCAGATATGCCCACAGACCTCGAGGCCGAGTGGCGCGTGAAACTACTACATGAAACTTTAGAACAAAGTTTCCTGTGCGCTTCAATGGCGATATTACCAGTTCCGATTGTCCGTCTGGACGCTTGGCCAGTAAACCCCATGTGTGTGGATCGTCCAAAGCCCGCTCGTCACTCTGGGAATTTGATCAGCTGTATGAGGCGATAGTGTGAATGTAATTTCCTTCCAGTAACTTGTGTATCGCAGCTGGGCTGACTTTTTGGGCTGGTACACAGACAATCAGTGACTGGAAGTTCCACAAGCCATATTTAGCATGGTGTTCATCGAATGCACACAGGTGGATGCTCGCCTGGATGTATGAAGAACTGTGATTTTGTGAACTGGAAAGGAACTCAATTGAAAATAACAATTATGGCATCCCGGTCGAAAGTATGTATACCTCCTGCATTCAGCGTCTACTGTCTAACATCCTCACCCTGATACTTGCTCGATAGCTAGAAGTCATGTCCAACTATCCGCCGAACCACGCCCCCACAGCCCCTCAACAGGGCTCTGGCATTTCTGATCTGCTTGGATATCTCGGGCTAGTGGTGAAATTACCTTTGACGTTCATTCGATGGTCGTACCAAGAAGTCACACCCAAGACTCTCCATTCTTTTGCTGAAGACTCGTGCCCCAATCCGCAAGGCGCTGCTCCGAACCCAGTCATCTCGAACTCTTGGACCGTCCTGAGAAAAGAGCAAGACGATGATGACCCTGAGTATACAAAATTAATTCCCTTAGAATTTATTGGCTGAATTTTAAAACAGCCCGATGAATTCATCATTAGATTCTTCTAGGTGGACGTCAATCACTCCACCCAATTTTCAGCAGCACCCTGGGGGAGAATCTCAGTGTGGCTCCGTCCCTGATCTCACTAGGCAAATTGTTCGTCGCGAAATATACCCAACGTTGTCGGGTACGTACAGCGATGTTTGGCAATCAACGTGGTACGATGGCAAGCGAAAGCGTGATGTGAGTGGAATGCCCCTATTTAGAATCCTCAAAAATACGAATGATTTGCTTAGGTTGCTGTCAAGTCATTGAAAATCCCATTTTTGAATGAGTGTGAGAACAGTAAGAATTACCTAGTCCGTTCTTTTGTTTGTGTCCAAGAAATCCCGCTTACTGATGCTCTCAGAAACTGATGAATAAAATATCATCTTGGGCCCAATTACTTCACAAAAACGTTCTGCCACTATATGGAATTGCACACGATTTTGGGCACTTTCCGTCACTGGTGACACCCTGGGTGAACGAGGGGTCTTTGAATGACTATATTGCTAATCACCATTTGTCACTGCGAAACAAGTTGGATATCGTAAGTAGCCTTTTCGATGAAAATGATATCTATCACTCTTGCACTTGCGCATCCTTAGGCCAGACAGGTAGTAGCTGGCCTTGGCTATCGTTAGTCTTCTTTCATTTGTCGTGGCAATGTCTTTTATTGATTTCAAATATAGTACATGCTCATTCTATTGTGCATGGAGATATCTCTGGAGTAAGGTCTCTGTCCCTAGCAGTATGATTCGCTAACACTGTCTAGCACAATATTCTGGTGGACCATCAGGGCAGAGCGCAGTTATCCGACTTCGGAGTCATGTTGTTGCTCGCGGAAATCCCAGCTATGGCACAGCCATCTGGAGGTATTCGATCAGCGATACGATGGACTGATCCTCAGTTATTCGAGGCGCAGAAAGGCGACATCAATTCATGCATTCCGACAGAGCAGAGTGACATCTATTCAATAGGCAGTATTCTCCTGCAGGTATAGTATATCGTCTCCTCGTAGCATTCCCCGCTTACCGTATTATGACTATAGTTGTTCACAGGATCAATACCTTACTACGATGTTAAGGATAACATTCGTGTCCTCGTATTATCTTCGAGAGGCATAAAGCCAAAATGTCCTCAAGAAGCGGTTGTCACTAGTGCACAGTGGAGTTTTATTCAAAGATGTTGGTCACCGCGTGGGCTTTCTAGTTCTAGCCGTCCGACCATCGAGGAAATAGATGAATTTCTTGCGTCCGAGCTACGGATGGCAGGTTCGCCTTAGTACAGGACTTGACACCCAGTACGTGTATCTGCACGTTCATAGCACGCGCACATACATAATATCTTATTGAGGCTGTAATCTGCTGTGCCGCTAGCCTTATTCAGTGGTGTATGAACCCAGGTCATTTCACCACGCCGCTCTATATCTTGTTTCACCAGTTTTCTTACATATATTATTGTGACCGGAACGCTACATCCCCGTTCCGCTTATTCTTTTGGATGTGTGTTAATTAACGTCAATGCCAGTGTGGCCCAATGGAGACGTCTCGAGATTTCTTGCCCTGCCCGTGCCCTGCCCGTAATGGTGGGAGGATAAGAACGTGCAAAGGAGTTTCATGAATTAATATATTTTTATTATCGTCCAACAGCCATTCACGTGCCACCAAACCGAGTCAATCCTGACAAGTGCTTGCATGTGAGCGCTTGAGCAGTCATCCAAAACATGCCATGCACCTACTGCAGTTAGGGTAATAAATACTAGGTCTGAGAGGATGACATAGGATTGAGGATCTCGCAACATAATGAAGTTCCCTCTCCCAAAAATGTCGAATACCCAGCCTGAGTGTTTGATGTCCATTGTGAAGATCATAATGGTTCTTTCTGTCCAGGTACCTGCAGGTCAAATTCGCTGAAATGAGCCTATACTTTAAATTTTCGCCTCCGAAAACTGCTGCCTGAGATGTACTTCGCGCATACGCCATCACTGATTTCTTTTTTTGTCGCACGATCGCATTCGCACGAAGAAGGCGTATCATTTGGGACGCTGCATGATAGGGACATCGCGAGGAAGAGGCCTGTGTGGTCGGAAGTGCGTTTGACGCCAGTGAGCTGCAGCGTTACACAATCAAGGAGTGTTCAACATCATTTGAGTGCTACGTACCGACAGAGCCATTGTCGTTGAGGTGAGCGTGCTGGTTGACACCGAAGGTGTGTGAATGAGAAGATCGCGTTGATGGGCTGAGCTGCGAGAACGTGGTTACAATGGTAGGCAGACAACCTGGGGGAGTGATCAAAGGCAGGCGTTCGCTACAGGGTTGGGTTAGATGTATGACCTCGTGCAAATACCGATCTGGACAAACTTTGTTTCTATGGGCAGGTCTCTGCCCTGGAAGTACCCAGTACTGACCCCGTCGCTCGAGGTGTAGCCTGAAGAGACTTGCCGAATGGAGTTGCCAAAGATTAAGATACGGGTGCCTGTGCAGGGGAAGTTGTTGTGCAACGGACGAAAGACGAGAACTTTGAGATGGAGGCGCTGGAGGTGTCGAAGCCTGTGAACGGGATGGTGCAGATGCTGATGAGGTAGTGGGTATGTGGGGTACTATTGAAGGAGCATCTGCCGCCTTTCTAGTTGGAGGAAGTGTAGCAGCTGAGATTGGAGTGTGGGTTCACGGGCTAGGGCAGGTGAATGTGTCGCATAAGGGTTCAGAGTAGGCGTTGGGGCAGTATCAGGAGCTTGCGTTGAGGCTGGGGGTGCAGATACTTGAGCACATTCTGTGGGTGGGCCAGGAGACATCTCTTCTCCACCGCAGGAACCACGACGGAGGGAATTTGGGACGAAAGCGGTAGCTGTTACCTGCGTAACCTCGCTTACAACAGAGGTCAAGACTCAAGACCTCCAGCACCGGCGCTCATCAAGCGCCTCGCCATCGAGCGTTTACTAACGTCCGAGTCACGGTCCGCTATGTTGCCTACCATGGGCCTCTTGCTCTTGGCACGTCAGGCCTAACTGCAACCGCAAGAAGCCTGGCTTCACACCTCGAAACCACACCCCCCAGCCTTATTCTACTTCGTAAACAGCGGCATAAGCTAGAGGATTGATTTCAGAAACATCCAAGGACGTTTGAGCACAAGATAAGGAAACACAAACGAATTCAACAAGGAGACATGTCTCGCGAGTCCGAGCAGGTGCCTTGTTACTCCACGAAAAATCGCAGTGGTGCTGGGGCGAACTCCTCGATGGACATGAATTTCCCCCGAGATCTAGCCCTACTAAGTCCATACCCTATGTATCGGATCGGAGATAAAATTTTAAACACCGTATACAGTTTCTGCGTTTTGGTAGCAGCGTGACACAGATCGGTATCGGCATCAACTAGCTGAACTTCTGAGTGAACAGCGAATCTACATGTAAAATGTCGCGGAGTTATAAGCTGGAAAGGGATTTGCGCACTGAAGTGTATAATCCCAAAGGCAGAAAGGCAGTCAATTATTATGTCAGGACTCAGGAGGATCAAAGGAGGATATTAGGATACGTCGAGGATACGCAGTGAGTAGCAAGACATCGGGTCATGATGGAATAAATACATGCGAAATAAGTACGACATATGTACTGCAGCTGCAAGGACACAAGGAAATGTGGTGTTCGAGGTCAAACAGCTAGCTCAAGAAACTAACTTCTGTCTGTCGTGTTCCACCGTTATATAGTCCAGAACATCATCAACCGAAGGGCGCATCTTGGCGTGCGTCGACCAACATTGTTCAATATAGCGCCAGTAATCATCGGCGATTGCAGGCAGTGTGGGTCGTGTTGGCATAATGCCTTTAGATTTGGCCACAATGACACAAGGCTCCCACCTCATATCAAAGTACGGGGAGCAGCCAGATAGTACCTAATGAAAGATTTAGAATCATTCACTCGCGGAAGACAAGAGAGGTCCCAGTGTTACCTGCATCATGATGCAACCAAATGAATAGATGTCACTCGCTTTATTTGGCTTGTCAAAATGTGCGTTGGGATTTTCAGCGTTGAGCGGTATAATTTCTGGAGCAGCCCAACGAAATGCGCCTGAGCGTTGAGATGCGGTGAAAGACGTTTTGTGATCCCCCAGCAGTCGTGACAGGCCGAAGTCCGCAAGGAGAGCGTTCCCCTTCGCATCGATCAAAACATTAGACTGAAATTTTATGAGTAACACGGACTGACTTGTGAGAAAAATATGACATACAGGCATAAGGTCTCCGTGTATAATGTCTTTTGAATGCACTGGTTCATCGTGATTCGCCTAAATGAGGTTACATAGCCACAACTAAATTCACTTACGATACTGCAGACCTGAGACGACTTGGAAGAGCTGTATTCCAACCAATCTGAGGGTGTCTATAAGATATAGAGAAGAAATACTCACGAGAAGAAAGAGACAATGCATTTCAGGCGACGGCAACTCCTTACGCCACATTGTTTTCAGATAATGATGGAGAGAACCTTTTTCCATCCATGGACACACTAGCGCTGGAACAACGTCAAATCCGTCCGCAGTGCCATAGAGAGGCAGTATATGCGAGTTTTCCAGCTTTTGCCAAACAAAGGCTTCCTTACGCAATCTCTGGATAGAGAGTGATAGTAGATGTCACATAAATCAACTGCACGAAAACCGACCGTGATCAATTTCTCCATGTCTTCGAAGTCCCTTGAAGGCACTCTGAAAGCCTTGACTGCGACGTCTTGCGGGGGCATCTATTAGGATCAAGCTAATCTTTTGAAAGAAACCCAGTTGATCAAACGAACTTTGTTACCGTTGCGAGTGATGGAATCCAACTTGCACTTCCAAATATTGCCGAATCCGCCACAACTGTCGGCGTAACTCTGGGTGCATTTAATATAACGCGTGAGATTCTCAGGTTCTTCGCCATATTTTTTCAGGTTAACGTCCCTGAAAACAGACGTTCAGCCTCAGCTCACAGCCCCGTGTGTTTCGGAGGGGAATACAAACAATTTTGTGTAAGGTTGCATCACTAAGGAAGAAATATTCTCCTCGTAGTAGGGGTCTTTGGCAAGGTCCTCGAAACTTGAAAGTGACCCAGAAGGGGAGACAATATAAGGTGATTCAGACTCGGTACTACTCGATGTAAGAGCCGGAACCGTTTTTGATTCATCAAAGTCATTGCCCTGTCAGTACAAAGAATTTGTTCAATGTCTGCAACGCGCACATCGATAAGCAAATACTCACTGAAGCGGCGACATCAACGTGGAGCTTTTTCATCCAGTCAATTGCTAATCATTGGTCATCAGCTTTAATCTATCAGGTTAAAGACTACTCGCTCTTAGATATTGAATTCTCCGTGACTGTAGCTAGCTGGGGCAGCAACGAAGAGAAGACTGGAGGAATCTTTCAAGAATGGAAAGTGTCAGGAGCTAGAGAGAGTGGAGAGCGAAGTCACATTTATTGGACTGGGAGCAACCCTGCAATCTTCATAGAAGTAAACCATGAGCATAAACTTGTCATCACATATCAGCACGAGCACTCATTTGCGAACCCCCCGACCTGCCAGAACCTGTGATCTTGGCTGAGATCTCTCTAAATCATCGTGTGGATGATCACCTTTATCACGGCAGCTGAACCCAGATTAATGAATTCACGGAGGCAGGTAACCGTAAGTTTAAGGTAGGTTTGCGGAGTTCAACAGACCCTTGTAATATCAAGTGGTCTGATTGGACACGAGCACTCACAATGCTGTTAAATCCATAAGAAGAGTGATGGTTTCTCATATCACAAGGACAGCTCAGACGAAACTCCCCCACTCGGCGCTGTGCGGGAATGGTTTCTCCGCGAACAACGGATGATACTAGTACCTACTGGATATGTGCATGAGCACTCGATCGCCATGTACGCGGCAAGTAGGTTTGAATGCGCCCAGGAGCCTAAGCTGCAGAGTCCAAGTCGTGAATCCACTGGCATGTCAAGCAAATGCCCTACGTGATGGCCTAGTACTAGCCTACTAGGTAGTAGTAAAAACTTGGAGGTTTGATACTCCGCATTAGGCTGACATTATTCGGAGATTCGCGGAACAAAGCGCTGCTGGATTTGAATTGCTCTAGAATATTTTTAAAGTGCTTTACCCTTGGGCCTTATCTCTTACGTGCCAGCACCAGGCCACATCCTTTCTTCCACCCTTAGTCCTAAGAATGGCATCGGTATTGCGAATATTGTGATCCGATCGTTTTTTTTTTAGTATCACTGAGTCGTGGGGAGGGAACTAGTAAACCTAGCAAACTATCAATGCTCCGGGACTGTATTATGGAAGCCCCGGTGCTGTCGCGGACCTCTTTCAGGAGTTTTAAAGTCAGTGCATCCTGTAACCTGCGTGTTGTTATAACTTGGGGCTTTTGATGTAATGCACTCAGCTTGCACTGAAAGAATTCACAGTCACGGTTTGTTCATCAGTATTAATGGGGACATGCCACATCGTGCCGTTCTTACGTTCTGCCGGAAACGTTCGTTTTTCTCAACGTTGCGGCACAGTTTTTTTTCTGCTAGTCACGGTGCATCCTTCACCTTGGTTATTGTACTATCAGAACCACCAGCTAATGCTAGAATGGTGGTACTGGTGTCTTGTTTCGGGTGAGTCTTTTAATACCGATGAAGCGCAGACATAGTACTCATTAAACCAAGATTGTTTGGTGTACAAGGTTTGGTTCAATTGTGGAGTTATCACACCTGTAGTCAGTTTGGCTTTCATACGAGCTGAATCGAGTTGCCTTTTAATGACCGTGGATACACCCACAAACCTCGAGGCTGAGAATCTTAAGAACAAAGTTTGTCGATGCCATGCGCGTCCGCACCCAACATCACGGCGGAATTAACACCTGTGCCCATACATATCGCTCAACTAGCTGTCTGGACATTCAGTAAACCTCGTGGATGTGGATCGTCCAAAGCCCGCTTACCGCTCTGGAAAATTGATTAGCTGTATGAGGCGATAGTGTGGACCTCCTGTAAGTTGTGTTTCGCAGCTGGGACTGGCTGTTCAAGTGGCTGATGGCACAGACATTAGAAAAATCTCACAGACCATATCTAGCATGGTGCATATCCAATGTGCACAGGTGGATGTTCTTCTGGGTGCACGAAGTACTGTGATTTTGTGAACCGGGATTGGAATAGCCACGAGACTTCCCAACACATTTATGGCACGCCATATGAATATAGCTTCAACTCAGCGTCTACTCTAACATCCACATCCTGCGTGCTTGCTCGATAGCTAGAGGACATGTCCAGCAGTCCGCCCGACCACATCCCGACAGCCCCTCAACAAGATTCCAGCATTTCCGGCCTGCTTAATTTTTTCGGGCTAGTGGTGAAGTTACCTTTGACGATCATTCGATGGTCATACCAAGAAATAGCACCTGCGACACTCCATTCGTTCACTGAAGGCTCGTACCCTAATCAACAAGGCGCCGCTCCGAGTCCAGTCATCTCAGATTCTTGGACCGTCCTTAGAAAAGGTTCTATTGAGTACACAAATTACTTCCCTCAGAGTTTACTTGCTGATCTTTACAGCTCGATGGATTCGTCGTTGGACTCTTCCATGGGGCGGCATATCGTAGGAGACTCTCAGTCCTCCACCCCCGATCTCACCAGGCAAGTCGTCCGGCGCGAAATATACCCAGCATTGTCAGGCACGTACAGTGACGTTTGGCGAGCAACGTGGCACCATGGCAAGCGAAAGCGTGTTGTGAGTAAAATTACTTGCTAGATCCTTGCAGTTCGAGTAACTTTCATAGGTTGCGGTCAAGTCACTGAAAATTCCATTCTTCGATGAGGAAGAGAAAAGTAAGAATTGTCAAGTCCGTCCTTTCGTTTGTATCCAAGAACATCTACTCATGGATAACTCAGAGACTGATGGATAGAATATCAACCTGGGCGCAATTACTTCACAAAAACGTTCTGCCGGTATATGGAATTGCACACGATTTCGGCCACTTTCCGTCACTGGTGACGCCCTGGGTGAACAAGGGGTCTTTGAATGACTACATTGCCAACCATCATTTGTCACTGCGGAGCAAGTTGGATCTCGTAAGCAACCTTTTCAATAGAAATGACGTTTTTCATTCTTGCTCTTGCGCCTTCAGGCCAAACAGGTAGTAGCTGGGCTCGGCTATCGTGGGTTCCCTTTCATTCGTCATAACAACGGGTTTCATTGATTTCACATGTAGTACACGCCCATGATGTTGTGCACGGAGATATATCTGGAGTAAGGCTACACTCCCTAACAGTGTGATATGCTAACAATGTTTAGCTCAATATCCTGGTGGACCATCAGGGCAGAGCGCAGTTATGCGACTTCGGAATTATGTCGTTGCTCGCGGAAATCCCGACTCCACCACAACCATCTGGAGGTGTTCGCTCAGCGGTTCGATGGACAGACCCTCAGCTATTTGAGGCGCAGACAGGCGAAATCAACCCATGCACCCCTACAGAGCAGACTGACATTTTCTCAATAGGCAGTATTCTGCTGCAGGTACGGTACATCATCTCTTCGCAACATCCCCCGCTTACCATACTGCGGCCTCAGTTGCTCACGGGATCAATACCTTATTACGATATCAAGGATAACATTCGTGTCCTTGTATTATCTTCGAGAGGTGTGAAGCCTAGATGTCCTCAAGATGCAGTTGTCACTAGTGCACAGTGGAGTTTTATTCAAAGATGTTGGTCACCCCGTGGACTTTCTAGCCGTCCAACTATCGAGGAAATAGATGAATTTCTCGAGTCGGAGTTACAGATGGCAGGTTTGCCTTAGCGCAGGACTTGACTTCCAGTACGTACATTTGGACGTTCATTATACACTCAAACAGAACATTTCACGTAGGCTATGATTTATTGTGCCATTAGCTTTATCCGTCTCAAATGAACCCAGGGAAAGAGATAATTTCACTACTAGTATGTCACATAGAGTGGTCGTCTCACATACCATATCCCTATTTCAGTTGATGTTGCATGTGTGCGAACTGCAGTTCAATGCAGTACCAGTGAGTCCCGCGCGATTTATGTTAGCTCCCATGCCCTGCTGAGGATAACAACACGCAACAACTTTGACTGGTTATCACAGCCAATAAATGCCGAGTCGTACTTGCATGTGAGCAGTCGTCCAAAATACGACACGCACCTACACACTTTTTTGAGACGATAAATATTGGGCTCGAGAGGACGACATGGGATTGAGAATCTATTAAGACGGAGTACCCTCTCCCCAAAATGTCAACCTGATGTTCGGACGCATTGTAGAGGTCACGAACTTTTGCTTTGCACATCATATTTGGGTAGTATGATACGATGTAGAGGTGCCTTTCAAATTCGGAGCCTGTGCCGCAGGACGCTTGGCACTGCGCCTCATTTCCTTACGATGTGGTGTTGGGCCGCTCCAAGGTGGAGCCGCTGGGAAAGGGGGGGGGGGGGGGGGACCTGCTTACGGGTTTTATCCTGTTTCGATTCTTGAGCGTTTGAGCGATAGGCCAAAGAAAACAACGAATATATTTGATAAATTATGCTGTGAGAGAGTAAAGAGCGAGGGTAAGCACGAGTGAGGATGTGCGAGCTGGAACTCGACGTTATCGGATGATAGAAAGACGAATGACGAAAAGGAACTTTGCCCATCCACTGGTTGTGCTAGGTCCATGGCAGAACTCACGCAATAGGAGGGTAGAACCTGGCAGGACTGGCAGGGTATTCAAGACCCGCGGAGATGTAATTTAGATCTGATAACATAGTTAGAATTCAATCGGACATGAAAACTAACGTCAACAAGATGGTGGATGCTGGCGGACACTGATCAGCGACAATTTCGGACGTCTAGAACGAGCCATTCGAAATGCAAACACTGCAGCGACGCTGGTGACTGATCAGATGCTCGAACCCATCGCCGCGGCGACATGAGTCAACCTACCGTCGAACCATCATATCAATCGCTATATAAATGCAACCGTTCGTCTGCAGAAGCACATATGCATACTCGTGATGAGGTTGGCATTAATGACGAGACTGCATAGGATCTCGAAGTTAAAGCATCCTTTGCGTGGGGACCTTCGCTCCGAGTCTCAACCGAACCTCGTGATGTGGATGACTTCTTGCTGCATCTCGCCTGATGAAATTTCAGCTCTCGAAGAATTGAAGACTGAAGTTCAGAGCGTTGATGAAGTTGAAGTGCGAAAGAGAAATAATTTTGGATCGTAGGTGTACTTCATGCACATGACTTTCCTTTTTTGTCCATGGGTTGGGACACAGCTTGAGAGTCCGCCACTGACAGTGGCTGGCACTGGCACTGGCCGCAGAGTTCTTTGACAACTAATTTATCAGAGAACTCCTAGTTGACGCTAATATCTGATATCATCGAATTCGAAACACGCGAAAGTTACGGCGCTGCTTTACTTCTCTTTGTCTGATGCCGTATGGTATTCTTGAAACTTCAAGCTGTACATCACCGCATGCCAGCACCAGAATTTCTTCATTCCTCTGCATCTTGGACCGCCAAAGTCACAGAGACGACAGCTGACGACTATGCAGCAGGTTCGGTCATGATTGAAGCCAATATCTCCGAGTCAATATTGCGCAATCTCGCTCTGTCAGGTCTACGTTCGAGTTGTTGGATATATCACTACCATAGGCACGGTGCGCCATGGAACGTGCACTGTCACTTGTTACGTCGTGAAACCGCGCTCACAAAACACGTCCCTGACAGTCATCAAAGTGCCCACGTCGTCCTCACCATTGAAACATATGCCCTCTTCCCAAACCTTTCACGTGTCAGTATTTGATGTCGCGCGTGTCGCACCATGGAATTGTTGCAGGTATCTTTGTATCGTATAAAGTAACCCTAGCGTTATTTTGTGAAGTTGATTTTTTTTGATCACTTCAGATAAACGAAGCTGCTAATAAGCACCGCTCACCTTCGAGTTCGAACATTACGAGAGTGTATGACATACTAATGTTGGGCTCTTTTCATTTAATACCGTCTTCAACAAGAGCACCTGGAAGTTCCGGAACTTGAAGTTCGTACCATGCCTATCCGTAACCTTAGCTCAACTTTATAACGCAGTTCTAGGGATACCCCACGAACCCACGAGGCGTGATGGGTCTTCATGCCGCTGCAGCTTTGATGATATCCGATTAGCTTATTGTGTTGTTCCCTGAGGACCTAGTCGAAGCAATTTTTACAGCAAGAGAAGGAACTGGAAGTTCATACAAGCCCTTGGACACGGAACCGAATTTACAACATAGAAGGAAAATCTTGTGACTTCTCGGAACTATAACTGTCATTCCAATATTCTGACATGGGCTCTTACGGTACGTATGTGATTCGAAGTATAAAAATCTTGCGACTCTCTAACATTTGGTGATTATTCCTCTCAATTACAACCATGCAGCTCTCACTTGTTTTCACGACACTCCTTTCCTGTATCGCTATCGCAGCAGCATATCCCACACCACTAGGGGTGAAACTTTCTTGTGAGGACTCATTCGCTACTCTAGTTGATGGGTGTGGAACTTATATGCTATGCAGCTGTAGCTGAGCGCGACACGCTTGGCTCTAACCTTGTTGGTTATTTGGACACTCGGTCCCCCAACGATGTTAGTCAACCTAGCATGCCCAGTAGCCCTGCTAGCGACGTTGACTATTTGAACACTCGGTCCCCCGACAATAGTCACCCTAGCAACACTTCCAATACTTCCAATACTTCTAACGGTGGTAATGACAGTAGTCACTCCAGCAACACTTCCAACACTTCCAACACTTCCAACACATCCAACACATCCAACACTGTCAACGATACTAGTCACTCTAGCAATAGCAAGGTGAACACTCGGGCCCCCGGCGACGATGACAGTCACTCCAGCAACCCTGCCAATAGCAACGCTGAGTACTTGAGCGTTAGGGCCCCCGGCGACGACACAAGTCACCCCAGCGACACTTCTAACACTTCCAACTCTTCCAATGGCAATGGCGATCAGAGCGATGGTGATGAAGATATTAAAGCGTGAATCACGAGGAGTAACCATGTATCCAAAAGAGGTACTGTATGCTTTTCCATTGCTGGCCCAACAGTGACTCACTGCTTTTCGTCTGTAGGACAAAAAGAGGGCTCATGACTTTTGAGAGAAGTGGTCAGCATGACGATGCCCCCATATCTATTCTATATCCACAATCATTCTTGATACCCGTATCCGCCCACTTCTTCCCTTCATTCCACCTCTCAACCTGTTCTTGTAAGCCTCCCAGTACAATATTTTTTCACTCAGTCTTTCAAACTAAGATTGAGGTGACCATACAATACGGAGTCCCCTCGTTTCTGCTCATGCGGCTGTAGTAGTTTAGCCTTTCCAACTAAGACCGAGTTCTACCATCAGATTTTAGAGATGCATGTGCATTGCTCTATCAATTGCATTGGTCGAGCGTCGAGTTCAGTGCGCATTGCTTTTCCTGCAAGGAAATGGACGCTTTGTTTCGTATGAAAGGACAGACACAGTAAATAGCACATGAATTATAATATTACACGTACAAAGGACATAGCAAGCTGGTGCTGATCAATATATACAAGCCCGAGACATTACAAGAATCAAATGGAACAGTCTGCCAATTTATGACCCAATCAAACAGTGACAGATTCAGTGGGAAGTTCTGCCTTTCCCGTCAGGGCACCTAGACTATGCACGAGCTGATCAATCTGCGAGACGAGTGCACTAAGGCGGAGATCTTGTTCCACGAAGCGAGATTCCACCAATGCAGCCAGCTTGTCGACTCGTAAGGAAAGCGAAGGAGTCTCGTCCACGTTCTCCAAAGGTTCGTCTGATGTTTCGATGCTTACATCTTGAACTCGGTCTTTAATCTTGACCAGCCAGTGATTGTAAGGGTGGTGCTCTGTGACAACGTTGAACACGTCGCGAAACGCACAATCACCGCATAGGGCAATGGGGCAATGGGATTCTGTGATAATTGTTTAAATTTGTGCCACATTAGACCCATGGAATTCGTACCTGCACAGGTAATGCATACATAAAAAATGCCTTTCATCTTAATGCTGCATTCAGCACAAGCATAGGTATCCC
>KN835664.1:0-16333 GCA_000827255.1 Suillus luteus UH-Slu-Lm8-n1
TGTGCTCAGATTCTCGACCACCGGGCAGACGACGTCATTCCACATCTTCCTCAAAGCCTTTATCAGCGCTGTCTGGTTTCCTTTAGGACCTGCGTCTTTCCTAACTGCCTCTCGGAGTGCGTGCACCAGTGTGGCGAGTTTCTCAAAATCGGTGGGGAGTTGAATGCTAGTCGGGGGTTGTGTGTGTGCGATAATGATGGCATCGCAAGACGACTTGCTTGCAACGAGCACGATGATAGGCCCGTCACGAGCTGCCTCTTGGAGATCGGCGAACACGGGGGGGAGTAGGAAGCGAGAGAAGCCCTCGATCTGCCGGATCTCTTCTACAACTCCATTCCAGTTCTCCACTAGATGTCTGTACCGGGTGTCTTCTGCTTCTACATCGACAATTTGGGTGCCATCTGCATGGCTCGCAGGAGGTCTATCAAGGAGGGAGCTGAAGTCTCTGAATTTCTTCATCAGGGCCGCTGCGTGATCGCTGTATGTCTGGAGGTTGTCGAGAGGCGTGCGGAGTCGTGTCATCTGAGTCCATATGATGGTCCTGCCTTGTTCCAACAACTCAACAGCACGACGCACGTCACCACTACGAAGAGCACATGATGCAGCATCCACGGCGAGCATACTTGGGAAGTCCTTCATGGCACTATGGCGAGATGATACCGAAGCTGTCGCGGACATGTAGGCGTCCATAAGTTGCATGGAAGTCATGTACGCCTCCAGTTCAGTGGCATGTCTGTGTTGATCAGCATGGTGAACCCAGCGTAGAGCTGCTCGCAGGCGAAATAGCAAGCCTCCAGGCACGAAGTTTGCTGCTGCCTTGAAATGATGCATGGCAACATTCAGACTGTCATTATCTTCACCTGGGCTGCCAATGCCGTCAAATCCTGAGCGATGGGACAACAGATAGACAATAGCTAATGATCTATGGACCATTAACCGACGAGAATCATGCTGCGTCAACAGAGTCAAGGCACAGCGGAGGTTCTGTCGTGACTCATTTAGATCTTCTCCATTTCTTCGGAGATCAAAGCGGGTAGAGAGTTCATTCGCAAGACTGATCAATGATGAGGGCCGATCCGTGTGACCGACGGGGCACAAAGCCAGCGCTTCCCTGGCAAGTGCAATGGCCTGATCCAAGTCTTCAGCATTGCCTCGGTGATTGAAGCGGGTGGAGAGTAGTTTCGCAAGATTGCCCAATGACATGGACCGATCTGTGTGACCGACAGGGAACAAAGCCAGCGCTTCCCTGGCAAGTGCAATGGCCTGATCCAAGTCTTCAGCATTGCCTCGATGATTGAAGCGGGTGAAGAGTCCATCCGCAAGATTGCCCAATGACATGGACCGATTTGTGTGACCGACAGGGCACAAAGCCAGCATTTCCCTGCCAAGTGCAATGGCCTGATCCAAGTCTTCGGCATTGCCTCGGTGATGAAAGCGGGTGGAGAGTCGATTCGCAAGATTATTCAATGGCGAGGACCGATCTGGGTGACCGACAGGGCACAAAGACAGCGCATCCCACTGAAGTGCAATGGCCTGATCCATGTCTTCGGCATTGCCTCGGTGATCAAAGCGGGTGGAGAGTCTATCCGCAAGATTACTCAATGACGAGGACCGATCTGTGTGACCGACAGGGCACAAAGACAGCGCTTCTCTCTGAAGTGCAATGGCCTGATCCATGTCTTCGGCATTGCCTCGGTGATCAAAGCGGGTGGATAGTTGAGTCGCAAGATTACTCAATAACGTAGACCGATTTGTGTGACCGACAGGGAACAAAGACAGCGCTTCCCTCTGAAGTGCAATGGCTTGATTCAAGTCTTCGGCATTGCCTCGGTGATTGAAGCGGGTGGAGAGTAGTTTCGCAAGATTGCACAATGACATAGACCGATGTGTGTGACCGACAGGGTGCAAAGCCAGCACTTCCCTCTGAAGTGCAATAGCTTGATTCAAGTCTTCGGCATTGCCTCGGTGATTGAAGCGGGTGAAGAGTCCATCCGCAAGATTATTCAATGACGAGGACCGTTCTGTGTGACCAACGGGGAACAAAGCCAGCGCTTCCCTGTCAAGTGCAATGGCCTGATCCAAGTCTTTGGCATTGCCTCGGTGATTGAAGCGGGTGGAGAGTTGACAGGCAAGATTATTCAATGACATGAGCCGATCTGTGTGACCAACAGGGCACAAAGCCAGCGCTTCCCTCTGAAGTGCAATGGCCTGATCCATGTCTTCGGCATTGCCTCGGTGATCAAAGCGGGTGGAGAGTTGAGTCGCAAGATTATTCAATGACTTGGACCGATCTGCGTGACCGACAGAGTGTAAAGCCAGCGCTTCCCTCTGAAGTGCAATAGCTAGATTCAAGTCTTCGGCATTGCCTCGGTGATTGAAGCGGGTGGAGAGTAGCTTCGCAAGATTGCACAATGACATGGACCGATCTGTGTGACCGACAGGGCGCAAAGCCAGCGCTTCCCTCTGAAGTGCAGTGGCCTGATCCAAGTCTTCGGCATTGCCTCGGTGATGAAAGCGGGTGGAGAGTTGACAAGCAAGAGTATTCAACGACATGGACCGATCTGCGTGACCGACAGGGAACAAAGACAGCGACTCCCTGCCAAGTGCAATGGCCTGATCCATGTCTTCGGCATTGCCTCGACGCCGGAAGCGAATGATAAGCATTGTGCTCAGATTACCAAGCAATTGGCCTCGGCGAGCATGCACGGCGTTGTAGTATCCCAGTGCATCGTAATGAAGGGATATCACATCATCTAAGGCATGGGGATCGTCTCTCTGTAAACACCACTTTACTCGGTCAACAAGTTGATCTGGCGATAACGGAAGCATGGATGCAGCGGGCCACTCCTGTCCAAGATCCTGTACGTCGATGCTTGCAGCCAGATGCAGCGTGGATGTTTCGATTGCAAGCAAAGCTGCTCTGTGAATGTGGCTGTTGGCGTGGGAGACATCGAGGACTTCGCTCAGCAACTCTTTGGCCCCATGAACATCCGTTTGAAATCCTCGTTTTGCGAAGCGAGACAGCAGAGCAATGGCAAGATGCAGCTGGGTGACAGGTCGGTCTGGATGACTAGTGGGATGCAAATCAAGAGCGTCTTGAAAGACAGAGATAGAGATGTCGAGGTCGAAGTGTCTTCCTTCCCCTTGGCAACTAATAAACTTTACATTGGCTAGATTGAATAGTGCTGCAGGGCGGTAGGGATGGTCCATGGCGCAGAGATCCAAAGCGCGTTCAAAGTGCTTTATGGATTGGTCGAGATCCCTACTGTTCTGCATCCTGCGGTATCGTTCGAGAAGACGATGTCCGGCATCCCTCTTTAGTGCTAATGTATCCATATCTCCTCCGGAAGTAAGCTACACATTAAAAGCTCTTAGCATCAGAATATCAGATTCTTGCTGGTCACTCACGGTAGTAAGGGAACAAAGAAATGCAACGTCCTTTTCATCAGAAAGTCGCTGCTCCAGTGTCATGAACAGTGAAGTACACGGGGATACAACTTCCCCCTGCTTGGGCTGAAAGCTTATGGCTGTGATGCTCTTTAACATCTATCAAGCATTTATTTTGATAGACAATACTGACAATGCGATTTTTCACTGCGATCTAGTAATTCTCCAACGGAGATCTCGAATCGACGGAGGAGCTCTCCGTGACAGAGCATGGGACCCAATTCAAATGAGGCATACACGCTGACCCGAATTATAGAATATGGCTCGCACGGCCTAGAGTCTCTCTCAGTACCTGCAGGTAAGATGAATTTAAGGACAACTTACAGAAGTATGCACTCGTTCCATTCTATGACAGCCTGATCTACGTGTACAGCTTTGTTGCTTGTCCGGAATTCAGCACCGTCAGCCTTTACTGCTACATGGAAGCCAACGGGGATTCGTCGAAGACCAAGAGTGAGATCAGTTGCACGAATGGCTTAGGGTGAATTATCAATGCGTGCCGAATGGAGATTAATATCACATACCAGTAATGACAACTTGTGGCACTCCAGCGGTGTGTGTCTCTCCCGAGTCCTGGGGTTGTTCTGGGCAGCTTGGCTCCTCACCCAAGGCTTGGAGGGTATCATCGAGAGTGTCTGTTACGGAGTCTGTTGGGAAACGAAAAAGCAGAGTAATGAAGAAATAAAGCGTCGCCAGTATTACTTTGGAAAAACATTAGTACGTGTTGAATGAAGATAGACGACACATACTGTTGATGACTTGTAGCATTTCACTGATCACGATGTTTGTCTGTCCTAGGTTCTGGGGGCGTTCGGGGTGACTCGGCACCTCTCCCAAGGGTAGAGGGTAGTCAGCGAAATGGCCAGAGACGAAGCTCGACATGTCACTGAGGGCTAGATACTAACACTTGAGAATAAGAAATGTGCTAAACGTCGCAAAAATAGTGCAGTACCTATGAAGTCCTAGTATATCATTATAAAGGACTAACCCACAGCATACACGCGACATCCACGCCGCACTGCAATTTGCTGCGCCAATGCCTACAGGACAGAAGCGACCTGCGGGATATTGTGCAACCTACTGTACTAATAGTAGTAGCGGGGGCTGTGTAGCCTCATTTGCTACGGGCCCATCGTGTTGTATTGCAGGGGCACGATGTGGGATTGAAGCAGCCAAAATGAAGAGGTTGTCGCTTGAAGCTTGAATATTTTGAATATTTGAATGCTCAAGGGGATTTTGGGCCTGCATCAAGCTTGCCGTATGTCACGTGAGAAAACACGAATACCGTTACCACTTGAACTTGTATAGCTGGGGATGAGTTGAAGCTGCAGTACCAAGTGAGGTTCCCGTGAGGCTGTAAACCCGCTGAAACTTCCAAGGTGTCCAAGCCAAAGCCAAACCAAACTGATATCAAAAGTAAAATACATCTCTAAATCATGTAAAACCCCATATATTATTTAACGAGTGTGAATGACACCATTTATTCACCCTCTGGGCTCGATCCCTCTCCTCCATCTTCGTCATCTGTAAAAATAAAACGTTAAGGTATTTATCACGAGACAATAAGCAAAAATCTTACCATCTGCAAAATCACTGCTATCATACATTTGCTTCCTCAGTTGTTCAGGCTGTATCTCATCCTCGTCATCATGTGGAGGATTTGCGATAATCTCGTGTAACATCGTTTCTGAAGGAAATCGGCTTTTCGCGTACTCCAATGGTGTTAGCCCGCCCGGCATTGGCCTAGGGAGGGCGTTCAGCACATGCACAAAGACGCAAGGAACGCACGCACTGTTTGCTCTCCGCCCCGCAACTTAGTAGTTCCGTGACAATATCAAAACGTGCCTCAGCATCGTCAACCTCCTTCAGAGCGATATAAAGTGGCGTATCGCCATTCTTGTTGTGGAGGTCGAGGTCGACAGCCCAACCACAGAGAGCTGCTACATCAGCCGCATGCCCTTGACGTGCACTGAAGGATCACGAGATGGATATGAGGAATCATATCAACAATAGTAGAGGCTTGCGATACGAACGCGAGGTGAAGGGCTTCCCGATGCCTCGCGAAAGTGAGTAGTAGTGGCGTACCCTTTGAATACGACTTACCGGTATTTCCCAACCTATTGAAACGGCCCGAGAGCATCAGCAAAACATCGCTCTGTATGCGAGCGGCTTACGCGTCTGTGCAGTTGAAATCTCCGAGGAACTCATCAGTGCTCTCGTCGAAATATTCAGGTTCCTCCATCATTTCTTCCAAAGCGCCTTCTGTTAACGCATTGACGAGGAGGAGTCTGTCTGTGATAGAGATCTGAGCATAAATGCATCGGGGGTGGGTTCCAACGCACTGATAGTTTTGCGTTTGTCTTCGTCTTCTGTCATGCTGGAGTCAAGTCAAGAGATAATGATAATACAACAATCAGAAGTTAACTGGCAACGTTTGTCGAACAATGATGACCGTATTTTGGTGGCTGTGCGATAATGCATAATCGTGTCCTAAAAATAGACCACCTCTTCACAAACCATGATGATGACGCGCGATGCGAATTACCAGTAAAAAGTTCACCATGGAAAAGTAGGTTCTATTTGAAGCTGCACAATTGCAAGACTCGTCGCCGATCTTTTTTGTCCGTTTCAAGCAGCACACCATCCATTGTTGGCATGCGTCCATTTCTGCGAGATAAGCTGTGATTGACTATGATGGTGACAGCCGAGCGGTCCTCGTGAAACAGTCGCTGAAGGCCCTGTTTCTCTCGTCTCGAAGAGCCTTTTCGGACGTGAATGCCAGAGTCAGTGGATTGCGATAAAGACGTCTACCATCCACCGCAAATATGCCAAAGAGCCACACGATATTGTCAAGGAGGCGAGGCTGATCGCTTCTGCGTGTCATCCGAATGTGAGTGTATCGCATTCTAGGATGGGCGGGCGTGTCTTACGTCTCGTTATTACTAGGTAATTTCGATCTTGGGCCATGTCATCGATCCAGGCGCGCAGACTATGAGCTTTTGGATGCCATATGTGCCCTCGTCTCTGATCACATTACTATCTTCGAACGATTTCTCTCCCCACCCGCTCGTTTCGATCCTACCCGCAGATCCATCAAGTTCAAGTCCACGCGAACAGCGCTTCCTCCTCCTCGCGAAATCGCTCATGTTTCAAATCCTAAGTGGCGTGACATTCCTCCACGACACGGCAAAAATCGCACACCGCGATATCAAACCAAGCAACGTGCTCGTCACTTTGTCTGGCAGAGTCCAGCTTATTGACTTTGGGATATCCTGGAAGGAAGGGGAAGATCTCGCTGCGAAGAAAAACGATTTATGGGTTGAAACCCCGGAACAGATGTATTTTGAAGTGTCTACAGGGTACGTCCCTGGCTGGCTGAATGAATTAAACGTGAACAGGACGCTCACTCAAAGGTAGACCATACCGCGCCCCTGAGCTACTGTTCGGCCCGAGGAATTATAACGCATTCGCGATCGATTCTTGGAGCCTTGGTACAACTTTTGCGGAATTCTTCACTCCCGTTCGGCTGTTCAGTCGACTTGACGATGAAGACTTTGGCTTTGAGAGCGATGGGCAGTCTGACTCGGGCAACGACGAAAACTCGTCAAAGCCATCCGAGCCATTCATCATACCCAAAGGACTCCGCATCGGAGATCCCACGAACAGGTGGACAAGGGACTCACTATTCGACTCTACACGTGGAGAAATTGGGTTAGCATGGAGTATTTTTAAGACGCGAGGGTCGCCGAATGAGACAAATTGGCCGGTGAGTGTTGTCGGATCTGTTTCTGGGGTCGTCTTGTCTGACTCCTACAAGTCCTTCTTGACCTTACCGGACGCGAACAAGCTGTCTTTTGTAGATGTGGAGCCTGTTGACCTTTGCTCTATCCTACCCAATTTTCCCTTGTCCGCGCAGCGATGTGAGGTCGACACGAAGACACATGTTCCCCCAGAGATCATGTCACCGACTCCTGTGGATCTTGTCCACCGATTCCTTGTATACGAACCATCTCGGCGTCTCCGCCCTTCCGAAGCATTGACTCACCCCTGGTTCACCTCCGAACCACCATTACTCCTGCCAGATGACGTCCCTGCTCCAAGTACCCACAGCGAGGTTCCAATAAGCACTAGCTGGGGCGCAAAGTCTCTGGGACAATGGCTTTCAGATGTTCATCCCAGTGGCGTGATCTGAAGGGATGAGGTCTACGAAGGAGGCGATGACATCATTTGTTATACAATGCATATAATTTACAAGGCGTGGTTAGAAAGCAAGAACTCGACCATTACAGAGCGCCTATGCATGCATCTCAGGCGGCTGCTGCTGGCACAGCCTTGATGGTTCGACGAGCGAGGGCGTGGTTATCGATGGATATACCTGTGCGAGAACAAATGAGAAACACATCCCATGAGATAATCGTGTCACCAACTTTGTGTTGCGTTTGCAGTCTTGTAGATACCGATGAGTCGGTGACTGAGCTCAAACATGTCATTCCTGCATATTCATATTAGCCAAGATAAATACTCGGGAGAGAACTATCGTCACCTCAAAGAAATGATAATGAACTGCGCGTTCTTGGTGCGGTCCTTGATATAATTTGCCACGATCGAGACATTCCTAAAGTCTAGGGCTGCATCTATTTCATCCATGAAATAAAGGGGCGTAGGCTAGGATAGGTTCAGGCTGCTGGAACTGCTCACGGAGTCGATATGAAGTTTACCTTGAACACGTGCAGAGCGAACACGAGAGCAAGTGAACTTAGGGTCTGGAGAACGATCAGCATGTGTTCCCTGTTCCTTCAAAGCAGAATGCACCTTCTCGCCCCCAGAGAGATTTGAAATATTCTTCCAACTCTTCTTCGGAGGCATAACGCTGAAAATGATGCCCTCTGAGAAGGGATCCATGCTATCAACAAGCTCAAGCTCTGCATTGCCCCCAAGAGTGATCATCTAACGAAAAAAATGTAGAATTCTAATTAGATCAAAGAACGTCAGCACGGACCTGGTACATCTCCTTGAGTTTCAACGAAATCGAGCTGAAACCCGCCATGAACTCGTCCAAGCGTTGTTTTCGGAGACCATCGTAGAGTTGCTTCTGCACATCGCGTGCTGTAGTCGTCTCCTCCAAGTCTTTGGCGCGTTTCATAAATTCCTCTTCTCGCTTCTTGTATTCCTTGAGGACGTTGAGGTTTGGATTGGTATTCTTGAGTTTCTCTAGGGTGACTGGTTAGTAGTGTTCATGCGTGACTGAGGTGGCGGAACATACCGTCAAGATACTCAGAATCTGCAAGCATATCCCTCTTCTTGAAGCGTGCAAGTTCATCGGCACTGTAAATGTATAACTCGTTCGACGGCGTTCGTTGGCGAGCCTTTTTCGAAGGCGCAGAGTCTGCATGTTCCTGCTTCACCACTGCTTCACCACTGCCTGAAGCTCCAGCAACTTGGTCGCCACCTTCTTCTTCATCGTCGTCGTCATCGCTGCGGGTGGTTGTAAGTATGCGAAAGATGGAATAATCGGCAGACAAAGACTCACTCGATTTCATGAAGCTTAAGCTGGTCGTGTTCCGTCCGCCAGTGGTCAAGCACACGCTCGTTTTCAGCAGACTCTTTCTTCTTGTCAGTAAGCTTCTGGGTGATCTCAAGCTGTAAAACCCGTGAGTACCGAAACATCAGTCACACAGCAAATAACCAACCTCTTTCTTCCTGAACTCGTCAATTTCCTCGCGTTTTTCCTGAAGTTGCTGCTTGAGTTGATCGAGATCATCTTTCGAGCTCTCCTGAGCAGCCTGCGCGGCTTCCACCTTCTCCTTAAGGTCTTCCAAATACTGTGCGACTTCCGCCAGCTGATCCTTCAGCTCCTCAAGCTCTTGCTCGACTTCCTCTAGCGCCGCACGGTTGGTCTCAACCCCAGACGTATACTTTACGATGTTCTTCTCGGCGGTAGCCTTCATAACCTCAGCCTTAGTGACCTCTTCGTTAGCTAGCTGGTGCAGCAAGCGGATACCATCAACGGTGGACTTCTGCTTCAGCAGCTTGGAGCCACCGATTTCGAGAATCTTCTTCTCGAGAGCTTTAATCGCGGCCTCGATAGCGCCAGTCTTGGTCTGCAATTCTTCAAGTTCCTCTGTCGACGATGCGATCTCGGCATCTAGAGTTTCGATTCGAGCGAGATCCTTGGCGTTGGGTTTGCTTTGTGCTCTAGAAACTACTCAGTAGCGATCATATGTAGGACAAAACAAAATGCACACACTTGAGATCCTGCACGCGCCTCTCAGCATCAGCGAGTCGTTTCTTCCCATTGTTGACGCCCATGGTGAGCTTCTCGACGTCGAGCTCGATTTCCGGGCCTGCCTGAGTGAGCCTTTCGGCTTCTGCTTCAATATCACGAAGCTCCTGCTGTGCTGCCTCAAGACTGCGTGCCGCTTGCTCACTCTCTTGCTCATAGGTTTTCAGAACTTGTGGGCTAACCGCCTCCGCCTGGAGCTTCGAGCTCATCCCGCCCCGCGAGACGTGGTTCCCACCACCCGACATCGTTCCTGATGAATCGATCAGCTGCCCTGCAAGCGTGACGACACGCCAGCGCTTCGAGCCTCCAAATGCAATCCTGTTCGCTTGGTCCAAATTATCGGCAACAAGGGTGTTCCCGACGCCTTTATAGAACGCAGATGCGAAGCGGGGATCTTTTGGCTTGATAAGATCAAATAGCCGAGGGACACCCTCGGGTGTGACTACACGCTCGTTGAGTTTGTCAGTGGGGAGCTTCTCCAGCACCATGAACGATGCGCGTCCGATGTTCTGCTTGCGCAAAAACTCGATGCATGCTTGGCCCTGGGCGACGGTATCGACAACCATGTTGTTAAGGGCGCCACAGGCGGTAGAGACTGCGATATCGTATTTGTCTGGGATCGTGCCTAGGCTACCGAGACGGCCCTGTGAGATTAAGTGTAAGTCATTGGAAGGCTGCACGGAGGACGAAACCATACATGGAACCCATCGATCCGACCAGTCTGCTTGAGCTTCGTCAAGCTATCCAAGACTCTGTTCTGCGATGTGCTAGCTGCTTGGGATGCTCTAGCCTCCTCTGCCTTTTGCCGCAGGGAGGCGGCCTTGGACCGAAGCTCCTGGACGCCAGCCTGAGCAGCCTGGACGAAAAAAGATCGTCAGAGTCGATCACACCCTGTATACCCGCAGACTTACGTGGAATTTTTCTTCACATGTCCCCAATTTCTTCTGCACCTCCGCCTTTTTTGTCCTCAAGGAATTCAATTCGGACAACTGAACATTCCATTAGCGTCACTTTTCCCACTTTACGAACTGGAACAGCACCTTGCCCTCTTGTTCTACCTGCAACTCGGCCAACTGTCCCTCCGCTTGCGCAACGGCGTCTTTGAGCCCGGTGGCTTTCTTCGCAAGTGCGTCGCGTTCAGAGCTTGCTACATCAATCGCAGCCTGTTTGACATTAATCTTGGCAGTCCACGGCTGCAGCTCTTTTTGTTTCGCCTCGATCTGTTCGTGAAAGACTTGCGTTTTGTCTGCCAATCCGTGATAAGAGTAGTGTCGAGTGCGGTGAGACTATAGACGCACCCTTCAAACCATCACGGATCCCTTCGAGCACCTTCTCTTCCTTCTCCAGGTTCGCCTCGTGCTCCGCAATCTCACGTTTCTTTGTCTTGATCTTGGCATCGGAGTCTTGGATCGTGTTATCGGCTTGCTTTTTCGATTGTTCATCCTGTTTGAATGACAGGTTAGATCCATCCCAAATCATGACACCAATAGAGGCCAGCAAATAATCAGGGAGACAAATGAAACATAGAGACGTGTCGAACAAAATGAAAGCAAGCACGAACGACAACAAAAAGCGGTAAGAGACAACTTACGTCTGCCAACGCCTTCTTCAGCTTTTTTGCCTTCGCGCTCGCATGCTTTCGGCGCTCCTCGAGACTTACGGACTGCTTTTCGTGTGCTGCGTTGTCCTTTGCCGCTTCCTCAGCTGCTGCTTTCACTTCCTGCAAGAACAGGATAAATGAGCATTGGAAGAGCAACACGCATTCATACCTCGTAAGCCTTTTCGCGCTCCTTGTAATGCTTCTCAAGCAATTCTAGATGCGTGATATCGTCTTTGTTCCGCTCCCTCTCGTCTTCAAGCTCCTTCTCCAAATGTTCCTGCCCCCACATATCAGCACCGCAATCAGGGGGGAAATGAAGCACTCACAATCTGCGCCGCAAATTGTTCGTCATTCTCCAAACACTTCCATAAATAATACTGCCACAGCCGGCTCAGAGCCCTCACATGCTCGTTCGCAAGCTTCAACCATGCTAACGCCTCCTTCCTCTCTGCATCCAACTTCGCCTTCTCCTTCTCTACGATCCTCAATCTGGCCACCTTCTCGGCTCTCTCCTCTCCTAGTCGATCCACTTCGGCAAGAGCAGACTCTATTGGCGCCTTGAGCGCAGCAGTACCAATAATATCCTCTAGATATTCAAGCAGCCCGTCGTCATGCTCAGAAGTACCTTTAGGCTTCATCTGCGCAATAGATTCAACTTCACCTTGCAGGATAAGGAATCGCTTGTGTGTGAGGTCAATCCCACGTCCTTGGAGAAGTGTTTGGACTTCAGTGTAGGTGGACGATCGTGAGTTAAGCGTGTACCGAGAATTATTGGACTTGGTCGCTGTGCGAGCAACGACGAGTGAGGAGTTCGGGACAACACTATATGCGTCGGGTCCAGGCTGGGGAGGTTGAATAACTTAGTTTGATCAGGCTTTGATCAGTGAAGTAACATACAAGGTCAATGATTTCGCGGAAATGAACTTCCACGCTGCACTCGTCCAAGTCAGGATGTCGTGCAGAGTTGTGTATAAGTTCCGAGAGCTTGCCCTGGCGCATCTTCGACGCACGGTAACCAAACACAAAGAGGAGCGCATCGATTGTGTTCGATTTCCCGGAACCATTGGGGCCTACGATTGACGAAAAAGACTGCCCGTCACCAAAGTTAAGCATAGCACAATTTAATTGTAAGAAGTATACTAGGAACGTACCTTGTGGAAGGGCCCGATCTCTTGTCTGCCCGCGTAACTCTTGAAATTAACGAGCACCATCTTGTGTATCACAAGACGTGGCTTAGGACCTGAAGGTTCTTCAGCGGGCGGGGGCCGCATCACCGAGATGGGTTTCACGCGGGGCTCGAGCAGGGAAATTTCTTCCTCTTCCTCCTCCGGTGGGGCAGGGCGTTTAGGCGTTATTTGCGACAACTGCGATTGACGCGGTATACGCCGAGGTGTCTGCAAAAATTCGTCCTGGAACCCGTCGAGGTCATCTGCGTTGTCTTTGGCAGTGGGTGAGGGATGCTCGAGGGGTGTAGCAGGGGCAGATTTGCGAGGTCTGGGTGTGACTTCGACATCAGCAGGAAGGGGCACTGCCTTTTGCTTGCTAGAAGACGCTTTATGGCTTCTGTGAGCAGGTGTAACGTCAGATTCATCGCTGGATATAGAAATGGGGTTGCGTTCGTCATTGTCAGATTCGGGTTTGACGGGTTTGCGGGATCGGGGAGCTGGTTTGGGCTTTGGCTTTGCGGGCTTGATCTCTTGTGCCTCATCATCGTCTTCAGTATTGTTTGTTGCCTTGCGAGCTTTCCTTCCTTTAGCCTTGGGCGCAGGTTTGATTTCTTGGATGCTGTCATCGTCTTCAGGTGCTTTGCGAGTTGTTCTACCACGTTTGGGTTTGGCAGGCTTGACGTCTTCAGTTTCCTCTTCCTCGTCTTCCGAGATAATGATAGGTTCCTTCGTTTCTTCTACATCTGAATCCTCTACCGGGATCGTCTTGCGTAATCGAGTAGACCGGGGCTTCGCAAATGACTTCAGAGAGGGTTGCACTTCTTGCACCTCGTCGTCGTCGTCGTCCTGCACAGCTTTCTTAACCCGAAGTCTCCTTGGTTTCTGCAACTCCACGATTTCATCCTCGTCGTGATCCTCACCCTCAACAGAGCTTCTCGGCTTCTTCTTCACAGGTTCCTCCTCATCTTCCTCTGTCTCAGCCACCTCTTGCAGCGCGCGACCCGGTCTCACAGACGTACGTGTAGATGGTCTTGCAGACATTCTGGAAGACGGCGCTGCAGGCGCTTTCGAAGAAGGGCCCACGCTGCCTCTTGTCGATGTCCTGCGTGCTCCGGGTGCATTCTCTTTCTCCTCTACGTTATCAGCGCCAGCGTCGGCCCGTTTGCGTTTCGCAGAGTTTGATACTTCTTGTTCGGTAGGCGGTCGCGACGAGCGAGACGACCTGCGGGGAGGCATAGTCAGGAAATGGAAATTGCTCAAAACTACGATCTTAGTTGATCCCGACGAAAGGTTCTACACGTGATGTGAACCGTTGTGTGACTGTTCGCGTGTGTCACGTCACATGACCAACTTGGCCCGGGTGCCCCATCTTCTTTGGCCTTCCTCGCAGTGCACGAGAGCTTCGGAGGGCATCACTGCGATGTGTCATTCGGTAAACCGAGACAAGGCGAAATCCGAATAAATGAGGATGAGCTGAGATCGACCTGGGCCCTTGTATGAGATCGTCATGTTTTGTTAATCCGATTATTTCTATCTGATCCGTTCTAATAGCTCAGGCTTCCACTGGCAGTATGTTCAGCATTCCCGGAATACAGTGCTATCGCTGTTATCACTGCATGCATATTTTCAAGCAAGGAAACCAACACTTCAGTATACCATAGGTTGTTCGATTTGAGGTCAACTCAGAGGTTTTATTGATAATAACTCAATGTGCGTCCTGATACTCACGCTGAAGTCTACAGTACCTCGATCAATGATCACCACACGTCATGGTGAGGCAGTGGAATATTATATTGGACGGAATTGGATACGTTCTCTCTCAATTAAAATCGGCTCACCACTCCGAGTTAATCAATGCGCCATCGTACGGTACTCCTGCAGTCAACCTTAATCTTCGACGTTGCGACCTTACGTAGATCTCACAGGACGTCAAGCAGCTGGCAAAGCGTATCTTTTTGAACATGAAACCAGCACTCAAACTTTGTTCGTATAGCCGTCTATGCATTGGCATGGTCAGTAATGCTGCTACCCATGGTATTGCTTAGTTCAATGCCACAGTTGCTTTGTCGGAGTTCAGGACAATGTCCACAATGTCCACATCCACATGGTGCGTCCACAGCTCTACATTATTTAAGGGGTGCAGATCTACGAGCTAACTCTCCAGCGCTCCTCACTCAAATCTCCTTCTCAGAGAGCAACACACTCCTCACACACCCAAACACTTAGTTATCACAATTCCTACTATGCAAACCACCCAAAACGTTCACTTAAAGTCTGGCGCGCCGTCGCAAAAGACGCGAAGGTCTCGTGCGCCCTCACCAGAGACGAGAAGGTCTCGTGCCCCCTCACCAGAGACGAGAAGGTCTCGTGCCCCCTCACCGGAGGCGCGAAGGTCTCGTGCGCCCTCACCAGAGGCGCGAAGGTCTCGTGCCCCCTCACCAGAGACGCGAAGGTCTAATGCGCCAGGGAGACGCTAAGGTCTCGTGCGCCCTCACCATGGCACACCCAAAGCAGTGGCGACACTTCCAAGCCCCACACTAAGATCATCATTCCCTTTCTCCAACTCAAGCGATCCACGCAAGCGCCAGCGTACATAGCGCTCGTCCTCTCGGCAGTGTAAACAGTGATTAAAGATTGCCTGTGTACTACTAGAAGGTTTAGAAGCAAAGTTGACTACTGAAGAGGGACTCTTGGGAAGTGTACAACTATATCCGCTCCTGTAAATATTGTATCAGGAAATGTTTGTATTGTTTATATTGTTAACTCATGGATTGGATTTGTACAAGGCATGGCTGCAATACATGCCCTGCGATCATTTCAGCCGCTTGAACAATAATTTAGTTGATCTTACGGACTCGTCATCTTGGAATTTGAGTTGTGCACCCGACCAGTACTACTAGCTGACGGGCAGCAGCGCTGCTTGTCATTTCTCCACAGTCAGCTCGCATCAAAGCCTGATGTTATTTATACCCTTCATATGGTGTCACTTAAAATGCATTCAAACATGATTTAGACCAGACTAGTACGAGGGCTGATAGTTCTGATGAAGGACTGGTCTGTCTCTTGTGACACCAATCAAGTCGATCTACGAGCTCCCGAATTCCGAGTCCGAGGTCCAGAGTAACGCCATCATCTGCTCAGAGATCAATTTGAATATCAACAAGCATACCTTACACGACTCCTCATATGTGGCAGATCTGCAGATCGAAATATGGATTTTGACGATCAATCCCTATGCCTCCGCCCAGCCCTGATCGATTCCTTCTCGCATAACCCACCTTCCTCCACCTAACCACTTTCTGATCCCCTCTTCATCTCGCTCTTCCCCCTCTTCCAACACACTTGTATCACCAGTGCCTTGCAACGCCAATACAGCCCAACCAACAACCATCATTCCCGGAGGTCTCTGCTCTCCTGCACTGTCCAACGCTTCACATATATCCCCAAGTGTACTAGCCACTACCCGTTGATCAGGCATCGAGCCGCGCTCAATAATGGCAATAGGCGTGTTCCGAGGGTATGGATGCCCCTCTCTTCTCCCTTCACCACTCTGCAGGCCTTCCCCACTGCCACTGTCGTTGCAAATCATAGCACCAACAACTTGCGCTATTCGGGCGACGCCCATGAGGATGAGCACAGTCCGCGAGCGTTCATAACCAGGAAGCTTGACCTCCTTCCCCTGCCGCCCGACGCCGGTGCACACAACGACGCTTTCTGCAACGCCGCGCTGCGTGACTGGGATTCCAGCAAAAATAGGCGCTGCAAGTGCAGACGAGACGCCCGGAACAACGAGCGGTTCGAACCCGTGTGCTCTGAAGAAGAGCACTTCTTCCCCTG
>KN835665.1:0-16386 GCA_000827255.1 Suillus luteus UH-Slu-Lm8-n1
AAACAAAAATGATCATTGTGTGGTGTATGTAGTGGGTGTCCCTATGATAATAAGATAACGGAGTACATACAACTTGATCTGACAGTTGAATGTAGGCCCATAGTAGGCACGCTTGAACTGACGCGTCAGTGGCCGCGTCAATATTCATCAGTGCCGCGTCACATGCGCGTCACGCTGCGTCACGGCCGCGTCAGGCGCGGCAGGACCGCGTCAAAATAGCTACGCCCGAGTCTTTACTCTTTCTCTCCACTGCCGTGACTTTACACTAGACTCGGGTCTCCCGTTCGTATAGTATTCGAGAAATCCACAGTTGTCTTCGTTTGACTCGCTTAGAGTTCTTTGTCATCTCCGACAAGCTTCCAGCGGTCAGCCAATGTCAAAATGGTGGTGCCACTGTCGCACGAGGCATCTGGGGAGATAGTAGGCGCTGCGCTCACGTTCCCAATTCTGCCGAAATTCATGATTGCTCTGTGTTTTGTGTATGCTGGGCAGGATAGCAAGAAGTGATGCACTGATTCCTCTTTTTCTTCACAGGCTGGACACATCGGGGACGGTACTCTTGCTATCCTGTGAAGGTGTTTGTTCAAGGGGATGTGCGTCACGTCAATAACTTGTTTGAGACAAGAAAACATTCGGCCGCTGTCATTCTGCGCTCATACCTCGTCCCTCAGCTCCTCGTGCCTTCGGATTCCAACAATTCATACTTCAGGATTTCATTGCTCCCTTACAACTGATGCGGACAAGAACAATATTGTTATGATACATAAACCTAGCGCCGCTGCAAAATAGGTACCACAGGGATAGTATAAAACTGAGATGGAACATTGTACGTATGTATGTTCTACATATGAAAGATGAAAGTCGAATTAAAGAACAAGATAAGTGAAGGTAGTGTATTTTGCCACGTCTGGCCTTGCTGCTCAAATATACCGCTGTATATGGACAGACGTATCCACCTCTGCACGAGGAGGATGCCGATTCCAAATCAAATAGGAATAAAGCCAACGCTGCGCCAGTATCCAATCCATTTAAGCACATCCTGAGCTCCCAGCGGGGTTGAGGCTATAGATCGTAGTGTCGGAGATTCCTTCAGTGCCTTGGCGCACGAGAGCTCCGGCTCTAGGAAGTTCTCGGTCTTCGTAGTGAGATTCCTTCTCCGAGTGGTATACCTGAAAAAGTCAAGCAACCTCAGCGCAGGGTTGTTTTTCAAAGTTTCGCTCGTTGGTGATGACGCCTGCTTCTCCAAAGCAGCGAGCCACTGAGCATAGGGGACCAATGGAACATTCATGATGCGAGCAGCTTCTTGCATCGGAATAGCCCAAGAAACAGGACTTGGATGAGTCAAGTGATACACGCCAGGAGGCGAATCGAACATCTCCACCATCGCTGCGGCTGCCACATCAACTGGAAGCCAATTTACAGTCTAAAAGGTCACCGGTCAGCGATGATCGGATGATGATAAAGAAAATTGAACTCACATTAGTACGGTTAGGCAAGGCACCGAGAGAGACGCCTGATTTTATCATGGACGGTATCCATTCCGTTACTTTCCAGAAACCCTTGCGCCCTCCGGTTAGTTGCCCCAGGCGAATGATTGTTGGCTTAAGTCGCGTGGCATCAGCAGCCGCTGCCAAGACGTGCTCCGCAACCCATTTGCTTTCGATGTATCCCGCGCCAACAGATATACTGGGGTCATGTATGAGAGCCTCCTCAACAGTGCCCGACGATGTGAGACCTGCCAAAACGTCAGCGATTTAGTACATTTTAAATTACGGAAAGCACTTTACCACTCAATACACCGACTGTGCTTGTGAAAAATAATTGAGGCGCAACTTGCCAGGGCGAGGAAATAGCAAAGTCCACCAAGTTCCGCAACCCGTGAATAGCGCGATCAAATGCAGCGAGGGGAATGGCAAAGTCCATTGGCCATGCTACAAGCTTGTCAGTTTGAATGTGACATAAAGAAAAAAATCCCTTACCAACGTGAACAATGTGGGTGACGTTTCGAGCCATCTAAAGCAAGATGAGCTTCGTTAATTTGTACACAAAGGTCACTGGTACTCACTTCGTTGAACGTGTCAGTCGACAGCCCAAAGTGATCTTTGTCTAGAGTGCCTTCCAGATATACGACCTTGTCTGTTTCCAGACCCGTAGGGTCGAGGGACTGTGCCTGGAAAGTCTCTTGATGACGTTCCAACATAGTCCGAGTTCCGGGCTTGGTACGGTTTAGAAGAAATATGCGAGTAATTTGTGGTGTATGGAGTAAGCACTCCAGAAGGTGTGCACCCACAACTCCCGTGGTACCGGTGACGAGAACAACGCAGTCCCGTGAGCCGAGAGAAGGAAGCAGCGTCTTGGGGTTTTTGAATCCAGACGTGTACTTTGCGACCAAAGACCTCATCTCAGATACCTGATGAAGCTCAGAGGCGTTCCTCTGCTCCGCTTCAGTCAGTACAGACTGCTGCTGGTCCTCTAATCGCGCTTCTAAACTCCGAAGGGTCACGTTCGCAAGGAGCTGTGTCTGGCTGATGGAAAAGAAGGGGTTCAAGGCAAAGGATAGCCTTGCAGCAGACAAAGAATCTAAACCGTAGACCGTTAAAGGAACGTCGGGAGACAAATCTTCGCGCGCAATGTCTAGGGTGGCGCACAATATGTCGCCTATCGAAACACTGTTATTTGAGGTTGACGCCCCGTCTTCCACGATCGCCCGCTCGGGCAATAAGTGACTATACATGGGAGACTTCCCAAGGTTGGCACAGACCGCTTCCCAGTCGAATTCAGGAATATAAAACCAGAAAGGACCGTCAGCAAGTTTCTGAATGCCTTCCTCGATGAATTGGAAGATCCCTAACGGAATATGACGTCACGTTTCGCAGTCTGACTAGAGAACAACTCACTCTGAGATGACATCCCCCAATTTGTCAAGTGTTTGAACTTTGTCGGACCTGATGTAGCGACGAATGAATCTGTGACTGCAGGAGTTACGATAGAGAACGCGTTTGGCATTGTGCGCAGTCTGCCGTCCAACACAGTGTTTGCTCTAAGGAACGTAATTAGTTAATATACGCACACAGCTCAAAGACGTACGCAGCATAATTAGTTTGACCTGCATTCCCGAATAGTGCCGATACCGAGGAGAATGAAATCAAGAAATCCAGCTTGTTCGTGTCAGTTATGTGGCATAGCACATCAAAGGCTCCAATCTTGGGACCGAAAGGCGTATTGAAGTTCTCAGTAGATAGCCCAGAAAAGAGACCATCCGCCAATACCACAGAGAGTAACATGCATCCTCCGAGCGGATTCTGGAGTCGTTGCACCATCGCTTTCATGTCAGACGCGCAGAGGGCATCGATTGCCTCGATGCGCAGATTCAAATCAGGCAGGCTCTCGAGATATGAGATGATACGCTGAGATGCAGTGTCTCCCCTGCGTTGAATCCCAGCGCGCCCAGTCCGAGAGGTCAGAACAATTTCCCGAGCCCCATTCTATTTGGTCGAGTTAGCACGATCAAAGCGACAAGAAATATTCTGACCTTGTACATCCACTGGGCAATCTGAAGTCCAAGGCTGCCGAGTCCTCCCACCAACAGATACGCCTTCTTGTCACTGAAGAGATCTTTCTTCACATGAATGGAATCACCAGGCATGACAGTTATGATCTCGCTGAGGTTAGACATGGGAATCTTGAGTTCGTTGCCAGCTGTCTCTGATCCAAGACGAATAGCATGGCCGATCAACCATGGGTCGCAGGCGAGCAGCGACTGCAAGCCTTTTGTAGGATGCTTCCATGGGAACGTCCTCCCGTTGGCCGTCAAGAGGCGTGATAAGAGTTGAAGCGTTGCCGTGTCGCTATATTCGGAGACGATGATATTGAAACGACCATGGGGAAGGCGGCTGATTTCGGAGTCTGTTGCATGTTGCGTTAGAGTAGTGACGCGGAAGCCTTGGAGAATGTAGAGTTGAGTAACCAGCATGCTAGTCTGAGTATCTGCATGCGTCACTAGAATCTCTCCACGGAACCGTCCCGGGTTCTCAAAATATGCAGAACCAACGGCAATGACTGATATGGCAAGGGCGAGAACAGGAGGTCCCCTCGATGCATCAGTGTCCAGGGCCACAGGGGCATCCACCAAACTATCCAGCGGCGCTACGATGATATTCCCAACAGGTAAGGCGGAAACCCCCATGACAGCTTTGCCCGAGTCAACCAATGACCCAACGAAAGCCCATACCTGATCATCCGCTCGGCTGACACTTTGCACATGCACGACACCCGAATGACAATCCGATCGAGGAAGCGAGCGATGAACAACCGCAGACTTCTCGATTTGCCACGGTTCGAGGAAGTTGAAAGGAGAGACCTTCTTTGGGCCCTCGCAAGGCGTGATTCTGGGGGCATGTACCAATCCAGATGCGTCCACCACAAGCTCGGTCTCCACCTGGGGCATATCGGATAAAACTCCAACTGCCCGTCTAATGCTTTCATCGTCCCAAACCGAGTCGAACACCACAGCCGAAATTGTCCACAGAAGATATTCCTTCCGCAAGGATCGTACGAATCCGATAGCCTCGTCGCCATCTGGGCCAGCGGGCGCCGTAACATAGATGTTGCACGGAGCGGTGGCGTCCTGCGCAGATAATATCATCTGAAGTTCCGTCTCTTTTCCATGCTTGTAAGCGATGATGTTGAGAGGTGGCGATGAGGATGATAACGATGGTAATTCCTCCTGGGTCGGGTGACGGCACGAAGACAGGTCGAGTTGGATGGGTTCATACACCAAGTCGAAGCGAGATCTCGGCTCGTATAGAGAGGACTCTCCGTGGAGAGCAACTTCGAATGATTGCATTGTGCATAGACGGATCCCGTCTTCATTTAGGAGGGCGACATCATACGTCAACGATTCTGCTTTGCAATAAGCCACCAATAAAATAAATGGCAACAAGCAAACTTACGAGGTGTCCACTGGCGAAAAACAACATGAGCATAGATAGACCGCGGGAATGGAGACGTGAGTAACTCTTCATGAATCGTCAGATTTTGCAGACGAGAAGGAAGATAATACAAGGTTTTGTCGGTGAGATGGGTGAACATCGGATGGACCAGAATGTGTATCGCAGAGTCGAAGATGACGGGGTGGATCTTGAACATCTCCAGCCTATCATGTCTGTCGAATCAACATCTCATCAAATAAAAAGGAACGATCGTACCCTGGAAGGTCCCCGACATCACCGCGGATTTGGATTAAAGCTTCGTCGTGCCCATTGTCAGTGCCCCGGTAGCAATCCAATGCCCGTCGGTAATCCGGTCCATATTGAGCAAAGTGCTCGAGTGCATCATAGAAGCCTGTCATAATGCGGTGAGTAACAAAGCCCGACAGCGATTCATGACCGACCTTCAACGCTAACGCGCGTACAACGTTCCTTGATCGCCTGGATGTCCACCGCGGGTAAAGCAAGAGTCGGAGAATCACGAGATAGGTAGCCCTCAGCATGCAAACGATCATACTAACCCACAATAAGTCACAAAAGCAAATAAAAAAAACGTAAGTGTTACGTACTTGGGGCGGTGCACCGGACGATTGTAATGGATTCACCAGAGCAGAGCGTACCGACCAACGAGGTCCCTCAGTGCAAATATCAACCGGCACCGGTTGATCACCAGATAAAGAAAGCATGAACAAGAAATTAACATCCCACAATTGCCGCGCGCCAAATTCCAACGCCTAAAATGAGAAATGGGCGCATGATCCCCAAAATCCAAAACCGAGCACATACCATTTCAAGGAAACCTGCAGCAGGCATGATAGGCTCGCCTTGAATGACATGTTGAGCGAGGTAAGGGTGTGTCTGGGCATTGATGCGAAGCTGAGGATAGTTCAACGGTCCATTCCGCGGCTGACAAATTTTCTTGATAGAAGGAGAAATCGGGTACAAGTGGAGCTTCTTGCGGGAAAAGGGGTAAGCGGGCACCTTTGGAGCATCTGCTGCGGTGCACCCATTAAGAATATCAAAGTCGACACAGCAATGCCCAGCGACCGCCAGCTTGCCCAAAGCGTCGATAAAAGCAAACAAGTCTCCTTGATTGGCTTTGGGCCGGCGTAAAGGACAGGCAACAGTCGTCTTCTCCCCGCCGAGAGTTACGAGATAACTAGCGAGAGCTGGGTGGGGTCCTATTTCTAAAAAGCTTGGAGAACCTATTTCAAGAACCATACGCTGGATCGCTCCCGTGAACTGCACCGGGCCACGTGTACCAGACCAGTAATACTCCGCAGTGAACCTGTCCTGTTTCAGCATACCGCTTTCAGTGGAATATGTTGGGAGTTGAGGCGGCTGAGAAGGATAGCGATCGAAGATGTCTGTCACCAACCGCATGAATTCGTCATGACAGGCGTCCATCAGTCTAGAATGCACAGGAACAGCGGTGTTTAGTCGCTTTGCGAAGAATCCTGCAGCTTTTGCGCATTCGACTGCAAGGTCGATATCGGTGGATGATCCTGATAGAGTGATGGCTCCAGGTGTATTGTAGCAGCCAACATCCAAATCAGCCTTGCCCTGCTCGGTGTGTATCTGAGATATGATTTCCTGGGCTTGTTCAGGGGAGCATGAAACTGCCGCCATAGCACCTTGTGAACCTTCAACGATCGTCATAGCCCGCCCACGCGCGATGGCAAGCTCCACAGCCATAGCTTTGGAACCTGCACCAGATGCGTACAACAGGGCAGTCTCCCCTGCAGAGTGGCCCACAGTCGCAGTAGGTTTCATTCCAAGACTCACAAGAGAGTCGAAAGTCGCGATTTGAAGCATGGTCAAAGCAGGCAGCGTCACGGCGATAGGCCAGACCTTGCCGAGTGCTTCTGCAGAGTGCGTACGTTGAGCGAAAAGACCAGTCTGTGCGATGAGTGAAAACCCAGTTGAGAGCTCGTGTATCTTGTCCATTTCGAGTATGCTCTTCTGGAAGACTGCGCATGTGCTGAATAGTTCTCTGCCCACTGAGAAAAATCAGCACCAAGTTATGAAATATTTGAGGGGTCTTACTTTCAAAATGTTGGGGACCTTGTCCTGAGAATACAAACACGAGTGGAGGGGGAGTGCGGGGAGCGAGAACTGGCTCAGTGAAACGAGGAGGAGAATCCGATGAAGTGACTGCATAAGAACGCCAAGGCATAGACCTGGATCGACGTCCGAACGTCGCTGCTACAGAGGGTAACGTTTCACCGTCTATAGATCGTATAGTTTCGCCTATAGCTGTTGTTGAACGCGGAGAAAGGCCACCCGCCACCAAAAGGCAAGGAGCACGAATAGCATCTGACAGCCAGAACGGCGCTACAGGATTAGTTGCAGGAGGACCTTCAACGACACAATGACCATTGGCACCCCCGATTCCGGAGCTCGCCAAAGAGACTAGTGAGCGTCCAGTTGTGGATTGGCATGGTAACGCGGTTGGCGATGAGGCGACGCGAAGATGGAAGTCATCCCAGCGAATCGCCGGATTGGGGTTGAGGAGGTTGACATTGGGAGGGATAATTCCTGACTTGAACATGGAACAAACCTTGCACAGCGACGCAAGGAATGCTGTAATCTCGAGGTGACTAGGTGAAAGGAGAATGAGGATCAATTGATTATGGTAATCACGACAACATACCCTATGTTTCCTTTCACACTGCCAATGTAGAGCTCCTTGTTATCATTCTTCAAGAAGCTCTCTCCAACCCAATTGGCTTCAGTTGGATCGCCGATGGCAGTTCCTAGGGTCATACACCGTCAGCAAAAGTGAAGACCTAAATCCTGGTGCTCACCTGTAGCATGAAGCTCAACGAAATCGACTTCTTGTGGCAGACGGCCAGCTTGCTTGAAGGCTCTCAGCATTGCATCCCTTTGAGCATAGGCCACAGGGGAGTTTGCAGGGGCGAGTGAACCTGACGAATTGATACCAGTGCCTAGAACCTGTGAAAAATGAGAACAAAGGGATATATACGATCGGGAGATGACGCACAGTAGCATAGATGTGATCATGATCGAGGAGCGCCTTTTCAAGCGGTTTGAGAACCACAACAACGGCACCCTCTCCCCGAGAAAATCTTGGCACGATTATTGGTCAGTGAGTCGGATAGATCCAAAAATTCGCTCACCCATTGGCAGAGGCATCGAATGGCTTGCATTTACCATCTGGTGCGAGAATGCCACCTTGAGTGTATGCCAGCCAATCCACGAACCTAGCAAATTACGGCGTTTTAACTTTTATCGTTGAGAAATGTTGCTAAAATTAACCTTACCTATGATTCAATTGGCAACCGCCTACAACCGCCGCTTCGCACTCTCCATTACGTACAGCCTGGATGGCAAGATGGAAAGCCGAAAGACTGGAGCTACAGGCTGTATCGGTGGGGATGGAAGGTCCGCGCAAGTCCAGGTGGTAAGACACACGATTGGCGATCATTGAAGGGGAATATGCCAATGAACCACGGGCTTCGGTTTCATCCTAAGATACCAGGGGTGAGCTAGTGAAACGTAAGACAAGTGCCACCAACCTCGCCGGCGATCATCCAAGCGTCATGAGCGACGCTTGCCATGTAAGCGCCAATATTCTTTCCTCGATAGTCGATTCCAGAGTCCAACAAGGCCAGGAACGACAGCTCGATGAGCTTTCGCGTTCCAATCGTCATCATCCGGGCGTCCTTGCTGCTGATCCCGAATTCGATATGATCGAATAAATCTAAATCTTTCAAGAATGCGCCATGTGTGGCAGCTACTTCACCGATATTGTTTCCCTTGAGGCTAGGGACCAAGTCAATAATTGAGCGATGGGATGTTTAAAGGGAGACAGACGTACGCATCTATGTTGAATCTATCGCTTGGGATTTTCTCGTAGGCTTCCTGCTCGTTCATAAGGAAGTCAAAGAACGATGAATAGTCTAGGTTGCTTGTGCCATGAGGACCGCTCGGCAGCTCTGCAGAAATACCGACCTGCAGTCGGTGAACAAATGTTAGGGGGCACCGACTTGGTCGGCTAGAAGCTTACCACTGCGATGGGGTAGTGCTCTTGTGAAAAAACCATGATAGGATGTTTAAAGTATATAGTATGAAGATAGGTGATGATGAAATTAAGCCAGGAGAAAGTGTCCTTTTGAACGTATGTCAAACAGGAAGTTCGCAGGACGGACCAGACTAAGTTCTGATCACTGCCAGCGTAGGTTTGAGACAACACAGCAAGGCCACGACACTGGTTTGACCATCATCGACTCCCAAGGGAATGATCATTGATGAACGCTCCGAGTACAAGGACGCTATTAACGTATCTGAGCTGCTAGAAGTAGCAAAGCACGTGTTGAAAGAGTCGCTTATTAATATACGACCCTGCGGGTTTGATGGGGGGAAAATACATACGCTCGGCGACTCGCTCGGGCGAGTCATGGAGGTGGAGTCACTGGTGTACTCAGACAAAAGACTTGGGTACTATGACAGTAACATGTGTGGAACTTGGCATCAAAATTATGTTAGCAAGAGACGGTTTCTATGGATCGTTTGTTCCAGATAAAGGGCAGAGGGATTGCATTTCAGGTCCGTACCTTTACTGGAGATGAAGATTTCCGAGTGATGCTGTGATGCGATTCATGTGATGGCTCTGCGAGCGCAGAGTGGCATGTGGAACAACCTGAACTGGTAGTGCCCGGCAGGGAACACTGTGTGAAGGTGTTGGCCAGATTCCAACACGAGTCATAATATTTCCTGGGCTGTGTCAATAAAGCTGCGCAGCGGTCAAAGGCAACATATGAGCTTGCAACAGCAATAAAAATACTCGATCATTGAATGTTGAGGGGACTCATGCGCGGCGAATAAGCGACCAGTGAGTGTGCAATGACAAGGGCAGGCAAGTCATGTACGAATAAAGTCTTGAGTTTGAAAACCCGGAGATAGGGATAGTCGGTGGAGATTAATAGGGTTAACTTTTGATACAGTGCTTAGCGCTTGACGATAGTGCTATGCCAAAGGCACAAAGCGTACTAGCAGCGCTATGGCCACAGGGGTGAATCCATAAGAACCCAGTGATGATGGTCAGGATCAAGATGAAATTTGAAAATGGTAGATTATGTAACAATTGTTGGTGACATCCTGTGACATCACGCGACTCATTATTCGGCAATCAAAGTATTCCGCGGTTTGTGTAATACGGTGCTGCGTTCAGCGCTGATTGCGGCGCAGAACACCATCAACGTGTTTCGTTTATAAATAGAACCCTTTCGATTCCATGCACGAGCGATTCAATCTAGATGGGTTGATGTGTATGTACAGACTTCTCATTGTACATCACAGCATGGTCAAAATTTGAAACGGGGTTCACCCTCTTAACTTCTAGCTGCCCGTCAAACAACACCCACTGAATCATGTCCAGCGACCCACCTTCATTGAAGCCTGTCGACCCAGAAAAGCCCCCCGCTCCTCCTCCCTTCGTAGAAGGAGGCCTCCATGGGTATCTCACTGTACTGGGCGCGTTTTTCGCTCTGTTCGCCGCCTTCGGTCAATCAATGGCGTTTGGAAGTTTTCAGTTGTGGTATTCACAAAACCAGCTCGTAAATTACACCGCGTCCGATATCTCATGGATTGGCTCCGTTCAGCTTTGGGTCTTCTTCATTTCAGTGAGCTGCTCAGTCACCAATTCAATTCTGATTCATTGAATACTTTGCAGGGAGGTTTTATCGGTAGACTCTTCGATGCATACGGGCCAACTCTTCTGCTCGCTGCGGGAACCGTCATCTTCACGTTTTCTCTCATGATGACATCTTTGGCTACAAAATACTACGAGCTCATCCTGGCCCAAGGGATCGTCTTTGGTATTGGATTCGGGCTCTTGTGAGATTCTGAAGCAGGGCCCACACAACCTGCCTAACTTTGACCCTTGTTTAGATTCTTTCCGTCAATGAGTGCTACCGCCACACACTTCACGAAGAACCGAGCCACCGCTCTTGGTGTTGCTGTAGCCGGCAGCAGCGTAGGCAAGATCATTTCTGCCTGTTACTTCCATTCAACTACTGACACAAATTCCCAGGTGGCGTCGTGTTCCCCATCATGCTACAACAACTCTTCAACAAAGTAGGATTCGGCTGGGCAGTGCGCATATCCGCATTCGTCTGTCTAGCATGCGGCATCATAGCCACCGCACTCGTATCCAGCCGACTCCCAAAACGCAAACCAGGCCCATGGATCGACGTCCCATCCCTCAAAGATGCAAATTATGCAATCTTCGTCCTAGGAAGCGCTATTTCCTGCTTGGGTAAGCCACCACACTCTTGAACATTCAGACACCCTTCACACATCCGCAGGTATCTTCGTACCGATGTACTACATCGTCCAATACGCCCAAGGACACAACATCTCCCAAACCCTCGCATTCGGTGTCCTCTCCATAATGAACGCAGGCAGCGTATTCGGACGCATCGTCCCATCAATCTTAGCAGACAGAATCGGAAGGTTCAACACCCTGATCCCATCCACAGCCCTAATGGCCATCTTCACCCTCGCATTATGGTTCCACGCACAGGATCTAGCGTCTATCATCACATATTCCGTCTTTTACGGGTTCTTCTCTGGTTCTTGGTTCGCACTCCAGACTTCATGTATTGCTCAGATATCGAAGATGGAGAAGATTGGGGTGCGCATGGGGATGGCGTATAGCTTGGTTTCTTTTGCGTGCGTGTTTGGTTTCTGATTCTGCTTCCGTTGTTCCCTTTTCTGATACATTGGTTGATTTGGTAGCGCGCTTGTTGGTGAACCGATCGCGGGTGCGATCCTGGCTCGGGATAATGGGAGTTATAAGGGGTTGATAATATTCACCGGGGTGTCTCTCCTTCTCAGCTCGTTCGTTTCTCTGATCGTCAAATTAAGGATCAACCGCGGTTTACTGGCGAGAGTATAGGGGCTATTTCTAGATCAGTTTTTCGTATGTGATTATTATAGAATTACTACTTACAATATCTAGCCAAGTGTGATTTATCGTAAGCCGATGATCGCGTGTAACCGTTAGCTATAGAGTATACACCGACTATTCTCGTTCATGCTGTCAGAAACTATCCCATTTCCTAGTCAGGCATCAGCCTTAGTCTAAAAACGATTCCTTTGCCGCCGCGCTCGGGCTCGACGAAGACATGCTCGGGTATACTATGGGATTCGAGTGATAATTTTGTCTTGGTGGTTTCCGAAAGCACACCAAGCGTCTGATGTTCTGCGAAACATCTATTTTCTTGCAAGCTTCATACTGAGCTACTAACGCAGTCGATGCACGGAAACAATTCTGTCATATTACTCATCTAGTCCCCGAAGATACAAACATAGCAAATGACGACAGAACACCTATAATTAACACCCAATTCCAAGCATCACTCAACGACAAGAAGCAAGAACCGCTTCCACATATCCAAATACCCCATCGCCTCTTCCATCTTCACAAGATTAGAATTATAATCAGCCCCGAGTTCAATCACGCCCCCCCAAGAAGACAACCTAAAGAACCTAAACGCGGCAATCAATTCCAATTCCATCACATCACAGAACAACCTTGACCCAAATAGAAGAAGAAAAGAAAGAAAGAAGACTCACGGGCCAGGATCAAATCTATTCAAAGACGTAAAGAACTTGGTCACCTCAAGAACAAGTTTCCCAGCATCATCCGCAAAGATGCGATTCAAGTAGTTTTCTCCTTTGCCGTCGCTCGAGAATGAGAAGCACTGGTTGGGCGGCAGCCTGATATCACATTAATAAACATCGACTATTCTTGTGTCTGCAACGTACACGTTCGCAGATGCAGCTGGTATAGTGACCGAGGCGTATATTTCACCAACTTGTGGCATGGTACTCAACCCCGCGGGCAATTCTTTGTGGGCTCGATACTGCCCCTTGGCTATTTCTGCCACCCGCAGAAGCATGTCCTTATCTAACGGTAAGACGCTTCCATCAGGAGACAGGAATGCAGACACCGGAATCCTGGTCATGAAAACACCAAGGACATAGCCTGGATGTAGTGCATGGTCCGGATCCAACCGGTTTCTGAAATTAGCTAAAGACACGTTGTTCATGAAGTGGGATGAAGAGGCTGGATTGGGTGGGTTATCGGCTATGACGACCATTGCTAATGCAGCGTGGGCTGGGGGATTCTCAATTCGACATGTCGGTGCAGGGGATGAGGGGACGTACCAAGGTGTGTGAGTGTGAACCCATATATCTTCGAGGCACTTTGAATTGCGGCTGATTCTTCACTTGTGAAGAGGACCTCGGCGCGGCGTGTCTTTGGCCATTCTGTATCTTTGGGACGAGTGCTAAACCCGTATGTATCCTTCAGGTTCATGATGAGCCAGGAAAACATCGAAAGCGAGAATGACTAGCACCTTTGCCGCTGCGCCGAAGCCGGAGAGGACGCTTGCAAAGGACTTGTAGTATTCGTGGTCAAACGAAGGTTCCTCTGGGGAGTCTGGTGAAACAGGAAGGGGTTCACTGGTGTTTAGGATGTTGTAGGCCGACGGAGGGAGGTTGTCCAGCTCATTCCCCCACTCGATAGACTCTGACGCGCCCGAGTCAGACAGTACCTTCACCAATTGGGCGAGGTAGCGATTCATGACGATCTTTAACCCTGCGCCATCGAACGGCGAGTGATGGGTATGGAACAGTAGACCAAATTTGGAGACCGCCCCATTAACGATGTCTCCAGGGACAAGGTGCATCCACGTATGGTCACCGTCAGATGAAGGAACCTCCTTCATACCCTCGTTGACGCGCAATTCATCGAGGTCGATGTATGAGGAATGGATGATGAAAGTGCGCTGCGCCCACTGGCTGATCTCTTCCGGACTCGCGGTTGTATAGGTCATCACGGGCAGCTCGTGATCGGAGCCAATGATGGACGACGCAATGGTAGGAACTTGGAAGCGGAGCCAGGACCAGCATTCTTGAGCGGAAGAACCGAGCTTGGCGATATCCACAGGGTCGTGCAAGTCGATGGTGAGCCCGAAGAATAACGTTTGATCACCTTTGAGATGGCGGTTAAATATATCTTGGACATGCTCGACGCCTCCTAGAGGGCGGGCACGTCCGTTTCGGGCTCCGTCGCCTGTGAAAGGTTTCCACTTAAACTGTTCTAAATCGTAACGAGCGAGGAGATTGGCCATCTGAGTCGGTAGTACACGGTGTTTCTCAGTGGCTGGGGCTGGAGCGCTGAAGTTGCATCAAAGGCTATATATACCAGGACTGACTACAAAAAGGTTCTGATCAGCCAATGAAGTTCTGCTAGGAGACCTACTTGTGGTAATTCTCAGCTCGGGGTCCATTCTGGTATCATATCTCCGAGTCGTAACGGGCCAATCACGAGTACTACTGCTGAGATGACTGAGTGTTTGAATTTGGGATTACCTGGACAGTTGATCGTCAATTATACATTTGGTTTTCGGTGCAGTAATACAGGACAGGACAAGAGGTATCGCGGATGCTTACTCGCTCTTTCGGGGGCATCCGGGCACAGCTTTTAAATTGGCCCACGTTTGACTTCATTCACATCATGGAGCACTCAGCACTATGCATAGGCAGCTAAAAAAAAATTGACAACGGTTCGCCACTCGTGACTCGTCTAATTGCAACATGGCATTAATATCATCATCCCTTTCGTTATCCGCGGACTCCCAGCCATCAAAATCCGCCAAAAGAACTGCATAATGCACCGCATCGTATGTCGCTGATAAGTTGGTTCTACAAAGCAGTAAGCACACCACACAAGTCAATGAATTACTCAATATTGTACATGATCGACATACCCCTGACACTCAGTTCATAGCCTCAGTCTCCACGAGCAGAAAGAATCTAGTCCAAAGTAAGGTTTATTCAAGTTAGCGGTCCTCGTTTCTATCTTCATAGCCATGGCTGTGATCCCATCAACACATTGTCACTTAGCGAGCGCCGAGGTGGGTTATCGAGTTCCTCGACTTTATATAACATACCGGTGAAGGTCACCGTCCGCACGTTCGCATCACCTACCAGCCTGAGGCTGTAGATAGCTAGTAGACCTTGATTTTTCCATGGCTACAACAGGGATTCCATTGGATTCTGCGTGTTTACTGGCAGTGGCGCTGGAAGGCATCGTATACGGTCAGCATCCCCATGCGTTTCTTCATCCTCACGATACTCACTAAGCTATCCAGGCTTCTCAATCCTCCCCTTCATAGGCAAAATATGGTCTCTGGCCGCCAAACAGCGCATACAGAGCATCAATCGCCCAATCGCAACAGTAGCCGTCCTGCTGTTTGTATTGAGTACTGCGGTTGGTGCACCTTGCTTCTTGCGTCTGTCGTCGCCTGCTAACTTATCCCAAGCACATGATCGTGAACATCATTCGTGTTGAAGATGGACTAGTAAAGTATCGCGATACGTACCCAGGTGGTCCAGTAGCATTCTTCGCAGACCCTTCCCAGAAAACACTTTTGATCCTGCGTGGGTTATACGTCTTACAGACTATGTTGGCTGATGGGGTAGTGGTGCGTTCATCTTCTTATCTACCAGCTTAAATTCTTCTTGGCTTATTGAAGTCGTCTGATAGATCTATCGCTGCTACGTCGTGTGGCAATCAGTCTGGATCATTATCCTACCATGCATGCTGTGGTGCAGCGTTACAGGTTGGTTCACACTCACGCTCACAAAGTATTCTCTGACGTTTTTTGAAGCAACTGGTACCAGCGTAGTGTACTACTATTCACAAGCCTCAAGCGCCTCCACAGACTTCTTCGCCAACGTGGTTGGCGAAATCACACATTGGGTCACAGCGTTCTTCGCCTCGACAATGGCAACCAACGCGTTGAGCTCAGGTGAGCGCATATCCGCGAGCACAGCGTCAAAACCCTGACCACGTCCAGGACTGCTGGCATACCGCATCTGGATGATCGAACGGAACGTCTCTGAAGACCGTACGACAAAAAGCACTCTGATGCCAATAGTGCGCATGCTCATGGACGCCGCCGTGCTATACACCGTCGTCCTCTTCATCGGACTCATCTGTTTCGTCACCTCAAACAACGGAGTAGAACCCGTCGTAGACATGGTAAGTCCGCCCGCCCACCCAGGGCCATAATCCTCAATCGAACCTGAATATTGATATCGAACCAGATCATGCCCATCATATCGATCACATTCTACATGGTCCTCATCCGCATCGCCATCAACAGACAAAATCACAGCCATCTCCCGAGCGGGTCAGATCAGAGCAATTTGCAGCATTATCCCATGCAGGTCCATGTATCCCAGTATACGCGCAGCGATGGCACTTATGGGATTACGAGTGAGGATCGGCCGTCGACGTTTACGACGGATTCTGCCAAGGGGTATTTGCAGTCCGAGTTGTGACCGTTGTTGTTCCTCG
>KN835666.1:0-16427 GCA_000827255.1 Suillus luteus UH-Slu-Lm8-n1
CATGTCTCGGTCAGAGAGTTCTCACTCAGAGTGCTTCTGGATTTCCGTTCTCGGACGTCGGTTTTTGTCGCATAGATCACTTGAACCTGCAGATCACGTGACTCGGAATTACATAGTTTCAGTGACTCGCGAAAACACCTTCCTAAGAACTCTGCTACACAAGTCCAGAGCATCGGAGACTCAGCAATCGAGACTCGCACGCACGTAGACACGCACATAAGTGATGCCTACACATCGAGACCGAAACCCCCCCCCCCCCAACTGGCGAAACTCGTATACCTCATATCACACAGTATGGGGTGATTCTACGCTCACAAAACAATAGGTTACGTAAGCAGTCGTCAACTATTGTTTTGTGAGCCTGATTTACCTCAGCGTACGCAGTATCGTAGTAAGCAGGACATTGTGGACCCCAGGTTACTTACTTACTTACTTCTCACAGGCAAAGCACAACAAAATTCAAATATGTTCATATGCAGTATCTTGCAACAAAGTACCCCCGATATCGGGAAACTTTGAACCTAATATTTAAGTTTTATCTCATTCGTTATTGATGATTACATTATTTTTGGTCGACAAGGGTTAAGTTCTCGAGGGCCAACAGTCGTTTTTGCCCACCACCGGCACTGCCAGTTGCCATGTTGCTTGTTTTCCTGGCTTTCTGCAGTTATCACCTTCCATCGATCGCATAAAGCTCTGTATATATAGCCAAAGCAGTCTGCACGACACACTATACCAATACCATACCGCCAGTTCTCGTCATTACCGATGAATCCTCCAAAGTCTAAAACGACGATTCGGATATCCACAAACTTGGGTCCTGCGAGCCAATTTGTTGACTCCTCCATGACCACCATCGAAGTGAAGGGTCGGACACCTCAAGAAAAGGGCGAGCACTATCTACAGCTATCGCTCAAAGCCTTAGAAGAGCTTGCGACCTTGTTGAAAGATGGACGTCTTTCTGAAGAGCAAAGAACTTCCTACTATGACATTTATGACACTAGTAGGGAGCAACATGCCCAGTAATTTTCGTTTTCGACAGCCAGAAGACCCTGCTGAAACACCATCCATCTTTGCAGCATGATCGAACTCAGAAACCAACTTTTGTCGCACAAAAAATCTTTTCGCGATTTCGTTGTTAACTTTTTCGTCCGCAAGTCGGATGCCCAACGCTTTCACAAAATTACGTATCGGAATTATGCCAACATTAGAGTAAGTCCACTAGTTGCATAACAAGCACAATAGAATTGCAGTTGAATAACAACACAGAGAACTTCCGATGAGCTGCACACGCTGTTTCTGCCGAAAAAGGATGATATCTTTGGTATGTCAGAATTTAGAAAGAAGGAGCAAGCTCCCATTACTGACTCCAATCTGTTGGCCAGCATCAGCAACCCCTAGCGAGTCTGCACAAGGCGGCTTCTCTGTTCGTGAGGAGAATCCGCGTGATGTGGTAGAAGGTTAGTATTATTCCCGTGTCCTATAACAAAATCCTGATCATCGCTTTGATAAAGGCGATTGTTTAGGTCGGTATCATGAACCCCCCCTTTCACCCATATCTCACATAAAGTGGATTAGTCAAAGATCTTCCTCCTGACGCACAGATCGGAGGGTTCAATTTAGATTTACCCACGGAGCAAGAGGCGAATGAAGCCCTTGGGATGCTGTATAGAATGACGACCTGTGAAGAAAATGATGATGATGATGATGATCGCACCAGTTTGTTTCCAAATTATCATCCATGATGCAATTTAACAGGTTCCTCGATATCTCAGTCAGACCCTCACATTCAAGAAGTAGACCGCCGTCTCCTAGCCCCATTTGCACAATCATCTATAACATCAGCCAAAGCGTTGTATCCTTTGATTCAGAATCGAATGGTTCAACACTGAACATCGGGGTGGATGGAGGTTTGTCCCGTTCGCTAGAAAATTCATTGCGCAGTGTTGAATGATGATGCAGAGGCCAGCTCTTCATCCAGTTGTCGTCCTGATCCAAATCAGCCACCTCCTTGTCAAGAATGATTTGCATGCTGTAGCGTTCATTATTTCTAGTCGGCAGCGCTGTATCAATAATACATTTAATCGGGCATTCTCTGCATAGACACGCTGGCAGGGTCAGTTGAAAGATCTAGAAAGCCGTGACGATGGTGATGAGCACGGGCACTACAATCACGTCTGCCAATACGGAATGTTGTTAAACATCGTTTAGAGGTATCAAGAGTTACAGCTTCAGTTCAAACTCCAGCGATGATCGATGATAGAGAACGCACAAGTCATAATCTCAGGTTCTACTCCGCGGCGAGGCTGGAGAACACAGCATTACATAACGCGTTGAGTTTTCCTGCCATGGCGCCAGTGAGGAGCGTGACCGCGACAAAACTGAGATACAGCGAGGTTGAGCGCAATATTGACCTTGGCGGCCCACGTAACGAGTGTCAAGTATTTTGACGTATGGCTGTTGTGCTGCCAGGAGGACAAAGTGCCGCTGATCTGCCGCGTGATGATATTACGATCTGCTCCTTGCTCCATGGCTACTGCTGGGTATCATTGTTCTCTAAATCCGCGAGAGAAAATTCGAAACAGCGGACAATCGTATCTTGTGCATTGAGTAATTGATAGTCGAGCAGCACTCTTTACGACGCTGTCATCGAGTTCTGTATGGCACTTGAGATACTGATCCCCGGGTTGGCTGGACCATTGCTAAGAGGTAAGGTAGAGAAATAGCGGCCGATTTCTATTTCATAAGGGTGTCACGATACGTCGATACGCTTGAATTGTACACGCGAGCACCGTCTTGAATGCGCCGTGCATCCAAAACAAGATAGTGCTAAAGGACGGATGGTGATTCAGAAACACTGCAATCATCGAAACACCTACGGGTGACACGATTCCATCCTCTCAGTTTATGTCAACTTTATTGGTGTTCGTCCAAGAGGGGACGGGACCCAATCTGGACTGTAGCGACCCCGAAGCTTATAACCTTTTCTGTAAGAAATTCGTAGTGATTTTTCCACCAAATCTCATTTCAGAGAGATGAAAATGAGCAGCGGAGGTCGTGATCATCCTCAAAAATCTGCCTGAGTTGTGGTGTGGACTTAAGTGATGGAAACATGGACCCACATAGTAATTCGGACCCCGGCAGTTCTCGGACTTCAGAACCTAACTTAAGCCACTTAGCTATGCCTTAGTACAATAGGCCATAGTATGCATCAACCCCATGCCAAGTTAAGTTTGTACCTCCAGCTGAAACTCCGGTAGCGATGTGTCAACAAGTCGTAGTCCCAGGTTTTATTCCGCGAGCCTTGACAACAGCATCAAAATATTATTGGGGATCTTTGATATGGCACATTGTCCTTGGCGATTTACGTGACGGTACTTATAATTGCACTGCCAGGAGGACAAAGTGTGGCCCACTGATCTGCCGCAAATGGCATCACAATCTACTATTGTTCCATGGCTACTTCAGGGTATTATTGTTCTCCAATGCTGCGAGGGGGGCAGGAAGCTCAAGCAGCTGGGTTTATCTTTCTTGCGTTGGTCGAGCGGCACCCTTTACGACCGTTGAGCTCCCTGTGTGTGACGCAAGCTCGTGACCAGCCTGGCGCATGGTACCATCACGGAAGCTTGGGTGGTGTAGAAATCTCACCATCTCAAATTGGCGCATAATCAGTCTGGTTACAAGTCTGACATGATTTAAGTACTGATCTCCGAGCAGACTTAGCATATTTTGCGAGCAATGATCCAATGTTCTTGAACATCCCCCACATCTGGCGCAGCAGATGAGAGCAGTAAAAAGGTATTGAGCCTGCGAACAGGCCAAGCGCAAATTGACCTAATACGTTCTCATATCCTATCGAGGACAGAGTATTATATTACAGGATCCTGCGCAATGGATGGGTTCAATGAATATTCGGACCAAAAAGTGGGCAGTCTATAATATCTGCGAAGGGACAAGGAAGAACATGAAAACGGAAGGTGTTCATAGAGTATACGCAACAAGATAGCTCACATATGAATCCGTTCTGTGGGCCAATTTCCATTGACGAAGACCGCTAAATGGATCTGTTACAAGCGAGTGGAGGAACGCCGATCGGGTTGGAAATCGGACCTGAGTTGGTCGACGGAAGAGGGCCAAGAGTTCGTAGATACAATGTGATCTCGGACATCAGAGTCAAGGTAGAAGAAGACGAGGATGAAAGGTTGGTATCCGGTGCAATTCTCTGCCGCATATCCGATCGACTTGAGGTGGACTGAATCGGAAAGCAATTTTAGTTGGCTGCGGCCGACCATCGTGTGTTCAAAGCCAGTAATTATTGCATCCCTTGAGTTGGGTATAGGGAAGCTGTGATAGAATTGAGGAAGATGTAGGTGTATTGGTTCGTCTGAAGTTACTGGTAGTGGCAGTCCTTGGAGGGCAAAATTAAAGAGTATCCTCCACCTATGCACGCGCCGACTTGAGTTTTGCGTCGCGGAATTGTTGTCCATGGTGCTCGTGTCAGAATATCAATTGAAGCCCTTTGTGATTGACAGAGTAGTCTTAGCTGGCAATTGCTGGCAATGGTCTCCCATAGCTTGCGATTAGGCATCACGCAATTTGCATTACGACCTTCCTGACCCTTTTCGGCTGGTCACCTGACGTCATTGTCAGCGGTTGTCACTGTCAGCGCATATGATCGCAAAACCTGCCCTAGTAGCCATCTACATAGCTATATATGCTGTCACGGTATCTCGGGAATTCTGTTGTATCTTTCACCAGCATCATAAGAACCTCTCTTCTCACTTTCAAATCTCGTTTTCATCGATCCTCCTTCGTCATGGAAGCCGCTAGCTCTAAATTGAAGTCTGAAGACGAATGGCGTGCCATCTTGTCTCCAGAGCAGGTGTGTTCTCCGATTCACACCTTCGACACATGCTCACTCCTTGCGTCGGAGATAGTTTAGAATTCTACGTCAGAAAGGAACAGAGGCGCCCAACACAGGGGACTACAATCACCATGATGCGTCAGGCGTTTACGGCTGTGCTGCCTGTGGGACACCACTATACAAGAGCAGCACGAAGTTTAGCAGCGGCTGCGGATGGCCTGCATTCTTTGATGGTAACTTATCGTTCTAGGAGATCCATACTTCTCTCATGGCTCATCTTAGCGATCCCTGGTGCCGTTAGTAGGCATGAAGACCGGTCGATGTTTATGACGCGGATAGAGATTACATGTACCGCATGCGGTGGTCACCTCGGGCATGTGTTCAAGGGCGAAGGATTCGACACGCCAAGTACGTTCTTTTCTATAGTGCGTGTTTTTGATCTCACAACATCTACAGCCGACGAACGACACTGCGTGAATTCTGTCTCGCTGAATTTTAAGGAAGAATAAAGTCTTGGTTGTATGAATGACGCAGACACAACATATGATGTCCTGTGACTTTTATGAAATCGAGCTTATCCATTATCTTACCTGAGGAAGAGGACATTAATTAATGATAGTTGAATCTCCTCAAGGACTACCGAATCTTAACAATGATCATGTAACTGGGTGATGCACTTTGACAATGAAACTTCACGGATAAGCATAGGAGCTGCACACCTCAATAAGAACAGTCCCAAACACGATCTGGAGGTGATAGGCCAATCTCAGAGGACTGAGGCACTGCCGCAAATGGACGAACGAGGGATACCTGAGTATGGAGCACAAATAAACCATAGGAAGCAGAAAGGTTCAAAAGTCCTGGCAGTGAATATTCGATGCCATTGAGAACAAGGAATCACAAGATACATAAATTAGGACAATAACTGGTAATGCGAGTGAGCTAGTATCAGCTCCACGGGCATATAGCGGGATTTGAGAAGTGACGGAGGAAGTGTTTGACACAAAATCGGGCGGCACTGATACTAACCTATATCCAATGGACACCGACTCAGTGCCTGGTATTGCATAACGCGGTTGATACCAACGGCCACCTCGTATTAGCCCGATAAGTAGCAAACAACGCGTCTATTCCTGCATTATGGTCCTGGAGGTCGAGCTGAAGAACAGTGCCCATGGGATTATGTCAGCTGCGTGAACAGCCAATCGGTAATGCCTGCCGCATCATGAAGTCATTCTGAACAAATTCTGAAGGATGAGTGTGTAAGTGTAAGGAAATCTAGACGCGTCTAGTCACGTGCCAACGAAGTCAATGGTCAATGTCTTGCAACTTATGTAATGACTGCTAACCCCCTAACGCTTCAGCAAGGAACTTAGAAGCACAAAGTGCTAGATCGCGAGATCAGCCAAAGGGAATCCATTCAGTTAAATAATCAGACACTATTCCTGGTAGAAGAATTATGAGAATGTCGTGTAAGGAGTCGTGGCCATATTGTGCAGGCTGTGGTGTGAGATAGTCAAGATCGGAGCTCTATATGGAGAGCGCAGGAGGAAGGAAGAAACAGATTACAATGACTCCATGTTGGCGACCATGTTGTCCAGTTCCGCTTGAGACTGCTTGTACTTCTGTTGCATTTCCTGTGCAAGTGTGTGTCAGTTGACATTTCTAACAGTATCGAGTGCACGAGATACCTCAAACTTCTTCTCCCATTGATCGCGCTCTTGCTCGATCCGTTGAACTTGGCGTTCAAAGTGTTCTGCCTTGACGTCCACTTGTCGCAGCCTGAACAGGTAATCAGTCGACGATAACAGGTAGAGATGGTGGACACAACGTACTTCTCCATCGTTTCTTTCACGTTTTTCTCAGCAGCATCGAGTTCCTCCTCTAGTAGCGCAATCTTTCTTGTAAGGTTCTCGTTCGTGCTTTTCAACGATTCCCCCTCTTCCTGTGAAGCCTTGGCTTCCGCAAGTTTGGCGTCTACCTTGTCAAGCTCCGCCTCAAGAACAGAAATCTTGTGGGTCATCGAAGTAATCTCCTGATCCTTTTCTAGAATAATTTGATCATATTTCTTATTCTTAGCTTCTGCATCTTCAGCGCGAGTGACCGCATTGTCTGCCTCAAAGCGCAGCTGGTTCATTTTCTACAACCGCATTTCGGTAAGATTAGATGTTGGTAGACAATCGTTGCTGACCTCTTTAATCTTCTCCATTGTATTTGATGGACGTGCAGATGGTATAGACGATGGTAGTGGTGAACGAGGAGACAAACTGACTTGAACGGGCACTTTGCTGGGCACTGCCAAAGGCCACAGTCAGCTTAAATGGGATGATACCGTGGGAAACATGAAATCGACCATAAAGCACTTGCCTTTTCCGATCATGATAGGTCAAATCTGGGCAACCCAAGACGAAGCTGGTTTGCTGGCGCCTCTGTTGCTCGAAGAAATACAGTCAGTGTCCCACGTAATCGACGACGAGCAAGCACTGTGAATTTCACAGATGAGCGCACCGGTCGCGCAAGAGGGCAAGTGGCAGATGCTGCTTTTGATCCCGAGCCTCACTGATCTCTTATATTCTCAGAATTGCCGATCCTCGAGGCCGTGATCAAGTAAGTCTAGTTCGCGCTCTTATTGCTATGGGTTTAACGAACCCTTGCCCACCGCAGCATACGGAACCGGCTTACTGCCTTGAAGAGGGACCGTGCCGAGTTTATCAAGCCGTCAGATGTGAATGCCCTTTACCAGGCCGTCGTTAAACAAGGTGAGTAGTTTTTCCTTTCTTTCCAGGTATTGTTTGTCTCATTTTGGACATTTCTCTTCGATAGTCACAAAACTCAACGATGTCCGGGATGATAACACGACTTACAACAACCGAGTGGACACAACACTGGCCGATGTGTTTAGCCTCCTTTCCTTGTGTTATCTTACATTGGGGCGAACGAAGGAGTGCCCTGCTGTGTACTCGCAGCTGGCCTCAATGAGGGTCAGTATTTCATCTCTCTACCATATCATTGCGGAAGGTATGCGCCTTCACGATGTTGTCCAGCCTGCTATCGTCCGCCCTATTTGTTACTGTCTCCACTGGCATATCCTCATGCGTCCGTCTGCTGTATGAAGATTTGTGCTGATCTTACCTCGTCATGCACAGCAATTCCTCAGTCATATGGAAGAATCTGGAGTCTACAATGAATCGGACCTTGCCCCTTTCCAACGGAGATTAAGCGAGCTCCGCCACATAGTACAACAAGATGCTGAGAGCAGTAAGCACCCCGAAGCTATGACAAAGCTCCTGGAGCGCCAGTTCAATGAATGTGGTACGTCTTCATCTCCGGATATCCTTTTGGAGGTCGCTTAACAAGTGCTGCGGGTCTAAAGATGTTATCATGAGATCACTCCAAGATTCTCTGTCGGTGCTCTCAGTAGAGCTAGTTCCTATTCATGAACGCCTCGTCACGATTCGCAGACAACTCGTTGCGCTGGCTGCCAAAGAGGGTTCACACAAAGCCGAAATAAAGTCACTAGCTGAGGAACTGCGGAAGATCGATTCGTGAGTGCGCCATCAACTAACCTTCATCTTTCGTCTTTATCACCCCCACAGCAAACGCGTCGACGGGAAATTCCTTGGCCCAGGAGGAATCATGCCAGCTTCTCAAGCACTTTGCACCTCCCTCATCGAGGAATGTTTTGACATCCTCCAGCAAATAAAAGCGCAGGATGAGTCAAAGAACGTAGCGTCTTCTCTCAAGCCCATTCATGACCGCCTGAACGAGTTACGCGCGGAACTGGAGAACCTCGTCCTCACGCATAGATGGAGTCTTCGCGAGACGGATCTCTACAATTACTCGATGAGCCTGCACGAGATTGACAAGATGCGTATTGACGGCAAGTTTGTTGATACAGAGGGTAATAGACCACCAGGACAGTATGTGAGTGGTGCCTGTACTTAACGCAAGTTTAATTATTCACATATTTGCAGGTCTTGCTGTACTTGTTGAGACGGTGTTATGGTCTCATCTACCGTCTATTATCGTCGAGCGAGCCGGTATCCGAGGAACTCATCCCCATCGTGCGTCTTTCTCCCATCTATCCTCGATTCTGATTCTCAGACATCGCATGCAGGCCAATAAGCTTTCCACAGTGAAGAAGTGTCTTAACGAAGTATACAAATTTGGTGGTCCGTTTACGCCTCGGGACCTCTACCCCGTGAGTTTCCGGTCCTTTGATTCTTTTGGTATCAGGGAGTTCATTCTTCATAGTACCAACTGGCACTGCACCAGATTGACTCCATGCGGAAAGACGGCAGGTTCGTGGGCGTAGATGGATATATTCCCGAAGGACAGGGTATCGTCATGGCACACCTGAACGAGTGTCACGAACTTCTAGAGATGGTGCGCATATGTTGTACTTCCTAGAACATTAAACACTGACAGAGCATGAAATCTAGCTCAAGGAATCCATGGACGAAAACGAAGATGATCAGGATTATGACGATGAAGATGAGAGCGAGACAGGAGTCGCAGAATAAAGCTAAATTTACGATGTCGCGAACTCTGCCGAATTCGATGTAGCCCACTTACAGGCCTTGTATATTTCACCATGCTTCTGACTTATATACAATATCACAATCGCGCTGCGAAAATAATCATGGTATTCGCGATAGGACTTTAGTGCGTGTCCGTTATAATAAAGATCGGAGGAGATGCACAAGAATATCTAGTCTACGATGATGTAAACGACGAGACGTGGTCCTCGACGACCTTCTTAATTTTAGCCTCCATCTCGGGGGTAACATTGCCAGTTGCAATCTCTTCCAGGAGCGCGCTTTGGGTAGCAGTGAGATGTGAACGGAATTCAGCTTCCCACGAAGTGATTTTGTCAACGGGAATGGAGTCGAGCTGCGTGACAAACATTAGCGACCGGAAGACGAGGCTTAAAAAATAAGCAACGCACAAGACCGTTGACACCAGCGTAGATGATGGGCACCTGAATTTCGGTAGGCAGGGGCTGATATTGGCCTTGCTCTTTTGAAAGACATGAGCCACATTTTTATATCATCGAAACACAGTTACTTACTAAGGAGCTCAGTCAAACGGGCACCTCGGGAGAGGAGGAAACGTGTTGAAGCATCAAGATCTGAACCAAATTGGGCGAAGGCAGCGACTTCACGGTACTGAGCAAGGTACAACTTGAGAGACCCGGCGAACTTCTTCATGATCTTCCTGTAGGCGGAGATTGATTGGGTCGAGTATGATATACGAACAAATAAGAGATACGAACGTCTGGGCAGCAGAACCGACACGAGACACGGAGAGACCGACGTTAATGGCGGGACGCACACCACGGAAGAAGAGCTCAGCCTCCAAGAAGATTTGGCCATCAGTGATCGAAATGACCTATATGCGAGATGAGGGTCAATAAATGTGTGACATTGGGCCAATATCACGTACGTTAGTGGGAATGTAAGCGGAGACATCACCACCTTGGGTCTCAATGATGGGTAGCGCAGTGAGAGATCCACCACCAAACTTGTCGCTCATCTTGGCAGCACGCTCAAGGAGACGGGAGTGGAGGTAGAAGACGTCACCAGGGTAAGCCTCACGACCGGGAGGACGACGAAGGAGAAGAGACATCTGACGATAAGCAACGGCCTGCTTCGACAAGTCATCGTAGATAATGAGGGCTGCCGTAGTTCTCAGTACCGAGTTTGCCCGAAAGAAGCGAATAACAGCATACCGTGCTTGCCATTGTCACGGAACCACTCGCCCATGGCACAACCGGAGAATGGCGCAAGGTACTGCAGGGGAGCAGCTTCTGAGGCGGTAGCAGCGACAATGATGGAGTACTTCATTGCGTCGTTTTCCTCGAGGGTCTTAACGAGCTGAGCGACAGTGGAACGCTTTTGGCCGACAGCGACGTAGACACAGTAGAGCTTTTTGTCCTCGTCTTTACCATCATTCCATCGCTTCTGGTTAAGAATCGTGTCGATGGCTACGGCAGTCTTTCCGGTTTGACGGTCACCGATAATAAGCTCACGCTGACCACGGCCAATGGGCACCATGGCGTCAATGGGTTTCAGACCGGTCATCATAGGCTGGTTGACAGAACGACGGGGTAAGATACCGGGAGCCTTAAGGGAGGCACGTCTCCGCTCAGCAGCCTCAATGGGACCCTTTCCGTCAATCGGGTTACCAAGAGCGTCAACGACACGACCAAGAAGACCTGGGCCAACGGGAACATCGACAATCTGACCAGTACGCTTGACGGTGTCGCCCTCCTTGATGAGACGATCATTACCGAAGATGGAGACACCGACGTTGTCAGCTTCCAAGTTGAGACACATGCCGCGGACGCCAGACGAGAATTCCACCATCTCCTCGGCTGCGAACAAGCTCATTTGCATGGAATGAATGGTCAAGAATCACGCAACATACCCTGGACATTTTTGAGACCCCAGACACGTCCAATACCGTCACCGACGCCTGCAGATACGATGAGACCAAAAGACTGGAGATTACCACCGCGATTACGCACTCAAGACACGGCCAGTCTCCTCGACGTTTCCACTAATAGCGGTACCGGCAATACGAGACTCCAATATTGAAGACACCTCGGACGCGGCTGGTTATACACGCAAAATAATGAATGACACCGAGAAGTTCCAATACACGTCAAACACAGCACAACACGCTGCAAAGGAGTACGCACCAGGCTTGGCGGTAGCATATGACCGAGAGGTAATTGCTGCGACATTCTGAACATAAAAAAGTTATATGAGCATGAAATTGAGTGGGACAAAGCAGCGAAAGCAGGACCTTGGGAGCAGCAGCAAAGGCAGCTCTGCGCGCCGAGTTATGGAGAGCGATTCTGTGCATTGTCGCGACAGGAAAGAGTTGGATGAGAAGGAACGAGCAGAATCGGTGTTTAAGGAATTTCTCGGAACAGGCTTAATTTAAATCTCCGACTAAATGGGTTCTCCGTGTCACGATGTCACGCGGTCACACATCTTTACTTGAAAACAGCTGCTGGTCTTCATTTCGCCATGGCTAGCTGGCAAATTCGCAAATGGCTATCAAATAATTTAAGACGCGGTCAGTCATTTTTTACATATTTGCAGTGCTTTCTGACACGATTTTTAGTCGCGTCATGTTCGGTGTCGACGCAGGCAGCGCTCCCGAAAAACACTGGTGCCGCGTTTTCTCTTATCCGCTCCCAGCCTTCGCAATACATCGTCGCATCTCTCGCAGGACGTAAATACCTCCTCGCACCCAGGGACTTGCTCACAGTCCCCCATCTTAAAGACGTACGCGTTGGCGACGTATTGGCGTTGCAGGATATACATGAGGTCGGCTCACGGGATTATACCCTTCGCGGTGATCCCGTAATATCCCCAAGTCGCGTCAAGGTTGAGGCTACCGTTGTCGAGCACACCAAGGGCAAAATGGAGGTTGTGTTCAAGAAGAAACGTAGAAAGGGCTACCAAAAGACAATCAAGAACAAGCATCCATACACTCGTCTGCGTATAGGCTCCATTGAGTTCCCAGAGTCTTCGAGTTCATAGCATTAGTTGGAGCACTTTTATATACTTTGTTTTTAATCTGAATGATCATACACGAGAAAGTCGAAGCCAGTGAATATCAAAAATCAGTGTACAAGTATCATATCTCCCCTTCTTCAGGCGTTTCCGCCCTCCGGGATCGTTCTCCGCGCTCCTCCCTAGAATCTATATCAGGATCGTAACGTGCACGCTTTTCAGCGCGTTCACTATGTGCTCTATCAGAGCCCCGCTTCCCTTCTCTACTTCGTTCAGGTTTATCTCCGGCATGGTCAGCCTCTTCCTCATCCCCGTATGGGGGCGCTTCAGTCCGCCCATAACCTCGTTCCCTCGAACCTTTCCTACGCTTGCGTTCATCCCTACTATCCCTCTCGTCTCGCGCATGACGTTTGTGCTCGCGATCCCTGTCTCTGTCTCTTTCCCTATCCTTCTCCCTCTCCCGTTCACGGTCCCTCTCTCTGTCGCGTTCACGGTCCCTTTCCCGCTCACGCTCGCCATGTCCGTCCTTGTCACGCCCATGGTACCCATCGTGGTCCTCGCGGTGGTGGTGTCTCGAGCTCCTGTCCCGTTCGCGGTCTCTCTCTCTGTCACGGTCATCACGGCGGTCACGGTCACGATCCCGCTCACGTTCGCGCTCAGGCTCCTTGCGACGCCTACTCGTGGTTGAAGCACCATCCTCCGACGGAGCCTCGCGTAGTCGTTCTTTTTGCCTCTTCACAAACTTGGAATAGGCTGAACGTCGACTCTCGTCATCGTCTAGGGCTTTGTACTCAGGAAGGTTCTCGATGAAGGGGACAGCCTGCATAAGGATTCAAATTAATATCTGATGTCACGGAGGGTCACAAAAGACGCACAGCTTCATAGGACAATGTGATGTCAAGCGGCTCAGGAAGCTTCTTCATCGCGTAGCGAAGATCATCTTGCAGGTGCCTCTGCCTCCTCTCTGTGCGGCGCTTCTCTTCATTCTGCTTCTTCACGACTTGGTCGTGGACCTACCAGACTTGTGAGCATTCTCGTCATCTACATGCAGAAAAGTAACATACCGTGTCATACACCTCGCGTAAATCATCCTCCCCAAGTTTACCTACGCTGTCGGGGTCCCTCCTTACGCGAGCCTTGAACTCTTCGAATGTCGTCTGCACGGTCACCACACTCACAATTTCTTTCTCCTTGTCACTTTTTACTACGTCCATGGCATTGGGATCATCGCCACGCCGAGCACATTCCTCAGCAACAGCGATCTTAGCGTCAAGCCTTTGATCGAGTGCGTCGACAGTATCCCAGAAGAGTTCCAAAGGATTCGATCCAGGCTTGCCGAGCATATTGAGGTATCGCTGATCAGAAGCAAAAGTCGGGTAAACATGACGCCATTTGCTGCGCGCCTTGATTTTTCCAGCAGTCGCAAGGTCCTGCAGCAATCCCTTGAACGCCTCTCTAGCCTTGCGCTCCTCACGTGTCTTCTCAACTTGTGCGCGGCGCATTTGCTCTTCAAACTCACGCTCTTTGACACGCGAGTAATCTTCGAACGCAAGGAGAATGTCTAGCGTAGGGAGCTTGCGAAGCTCGGAATCAGCTTGCCAGTCAGGTGACTCGGTGACCATTTCGTGGGCCTTGCGCCAACGTGTGAGGACATCTACATCGAGTTCTTTGAAAAGAGACACGACTTTGGAGGTCGCGCGCGCACGGGCAGCACGAGTTTCTTGCTGTGAATGTGAATGTGAGTGAGGATGCATTCGCGATCAGGAAAATGAACAAGAACGTACCACTTCACGCTGCTTAAGCTCTGCAACGTACTCCTCGAATATGAGCTTGCGCTCAGACTCGATACGAGCTTGTTGCCAGATGGGATGCTGCGCGAACAATTTATCCGCAGTAGCGAACGTAGTATAATGAAACACGCTTGGATTACCCTTGAGCATGTTTCGTATAGCTGGGCGGAGCTTCGAAAGCCGTGCTTCACGTTCTTCTTCTTCCTTCTGACGCAGACCGTCTGTGTACTATGTATACCACGACAATGAAGCAATAAGTTATGGAGTGAACGAAAGAAACGCACCTTCTGCCAAGTTGCTTTCTTCTCAGCTAAAGAGTTCAAAGCCTTGTACAACGGATCCGTGATGATGGTGCGCATAGTCTGGTCCCATGTCCAGTCCGCGTCAACGCCCGCCTTGCGCAAGAGATGCATAAAAGCTTTCTCACCCTCCTCAAAGGTGGCAAAACCATTGTGAGGAATGGTAGGGTCATCCGGAAGGTTCGGCCGTGCGGGGAGAACGCCTATGTTACTGAAAGGGAGCGCGGCAGAGCCTGCGATGGCTATGGTGCCGTCAGGCTGCACTGGGGCTGTCGTAGTAGGAATTGGAGCAGGCGTAGCTCTGTGATCAAACGGTCAGAAGAAAGTGTATAAAAATATGTTGTGGGCATACGGAATGGAACCAGCAACTACTAGTTGACTGTTTTGCTTCTCTCTCTCGACCTTTTCAAGAAGCAAAAGTAGCTCGTCTGGCATGTCCCATTTTGATTCTTTGGATTCGGTCTGTTCAAGTAGATTAAGCACCAATGAGAAGAATCTTTATCATTGTACATACATTGTAATAATACTTCCTGCCTCCGGAGAAGTATTCTTTCCATTTTGTCTCACCGAGAGCTTTCTGGAGGAACAGGTGAGTATGAGCACACGGCTAGAGGGCAGAATGTTAAATCACCTCAAATGGAGTCTTTAAGTCTGCAAAATTCATATTTAGCGCAGGATAGGACAGACAAAACTTGAATACGCACCATCTGGCTTCTCCCAGACACTTTCACGAGTGCCGGTATTAAACCAGTAAGTCCTTCCCTCGGGATTTCTATGTTCAGTCTATTCCACCTAGTTAGTATCCTTTCCACGAGAAGCGATGGCGATGAGACTTACCCACATATTTTGCGAAATGGCAGGCCGAATCGACCAAAGTAAGTATTTGATCACTCCAAGTTCTTCGAACTCCGACTTGCCTGATTAGTCATCATACTTTCGATGAGGTGGCGAGTCCGCCATTAGCTTATATTTCCGTGTCCCCTCTACTAGGAATTTCTTTTGGACGCTTACTGCGGGCGGATTCAAACCACTTCTTCGTCCTGAAGGACACGCGTGTGCCTCAATTACAAGAAGCACATCCCGATCATCCGACGAAGCCCACTCAAAATGCCATCTCCAGCACTGCTCACTCCAAGGATGGTCGTCTGGTTCCCGCCTTTGCACTCTCCCTACACGTAGCTCGTATAACAAAAAAGACCATGTTGCCTTCTGAGTTTACGCAGGCTGTTGAATCAGGCGTAGAGTCACAATTGCCCAGTAGTCGGAAAGGGACCAAAACGGTAAACCGTGCGATTAAGCCATCAACTCATGCTCGCACAGAAATTAACAAGCTGGTGAGGACCTCGCTGTCAGACCCAGTGAAAACCCAACATGACGAGGTCAGGCGCCAGCGGGTCAGATCTGAAAATTATTGCTTGAATAGGAATTTTCCCGAGCTCCTCATAGTGGACTAGAGCAGATCACATATATTACATGATGGGGCAGGGTTTCCTGTGGGGACATCGGACTTTTGTTGTCGCAGTCATATCTCACTCGATCTCAGCATATTCTTAGTTTTCATTTAAATACATTGAATTGTGATGACAACAGACGAGAACGGACGATATGGGATTGTAACATCACAAGCAGGATGGGGCAGGCAAAACTGATACAAAATCAGGAATTGGTGAGCAGGGGAACAATACACATGGACTATATAATATGAAAGCAGATGACAGGGTGGAAAAGGCATGCAAACGAGACTGACAAGTGAAGGAAATAGCCAGATAATGCAGGGGAAAGACTGGACCATAATACCATCACAGACAGCCTCGTAAGGACCCTTTGTCCACAGCCCTGCGCTCTACAACTGTTCCGTGTCGGCCTCATACTCGTCCTATTGTACAAACATGAGTGTAGCCCAATACAAATAGAATTTGTCTGTAATGCCGCTCACCGTTTTTAC